>PVKP010010463.1:0-64583 GCA_004027715.1 Plecturocebus donacophilus
GTTGCTCTTCTTGAGGAATATCTTTGTGGTGTTCTCTGTATTTCCTGGACTTGAATATTGGCCTGCCTTGCTAGGTTGGGGAAGTTTTCCTGGATAATATCCTGAAGAGTATTTTCCAGCTTGGATTCATTCTCTTCATCACATTCAGGTACACCTATCAAACGTAGATTAGGTCTTTTCACATAGTCCCATATTTCTTCGAGGCTTTCTTCATTTCTTTTCACTCTTTTTTCTCTTATCTTGCCTTCTCGTTTTATTTCATTGAGTTGGTCTTCATTCTCTGATATCCTTTATTCTGCTTGGTCGATTCATTTATTGAAACTTGTGTATGCTTCATGCAGTTCTCATGTTGTGTTTTTCAGCTCCATCAATTCATTTATATTCTCTAAGCTGTTTGGTCTTGTTAGCATTTCATCAAACCTTTTTTCATGGTTCTTACTGTTTTTGCATTGGGTTAGAACATGTTCTTTTAGCTCAGAGAAGTTTGTTATTACTCACTTTCTGAAGCCTATTTCTGTGAATTCATCAGACTCATTCTCCATCCAGCCTTGTTCCCTTGCTGGTGAGGAGTTGTGATCCCTTGGAGGAGGAGAGGTGTTCTGATTTTGGGTGTTTTCCTCCTTTTTGTGCTGGTTTCTTCCCATCTTTGTGGATTTATCTACTTTTGGTCTTTGTAATTGGTAACTTTCGGATGGGGTCTCTGAGTGCACAACCTTTTTGTTGATGTTGAAGCTATTTCTTTCTGTTTCTTAGTTTTCCTTCTAACATTCAGGCCCCTCTGCTGTAGGACTGCTGAGGTCTACTCCAGACCTTGCTTGCCTTGGGATCACCTGTGGCTGCTGCAGAACAGTAAGGGTTGCTGCCAGTTTATTCTTCTGCTATCTTTGTCCTAGAAGGATACCTGCCAGATAACTCTTCTTTATGAGGTGTCTCTTTGGATATACGGGGGTCGGGGAGCTGCTTGAGGAGACAGTCTGTGCCTTATAGGAGCTCACGTGCTGAGCTGTGAGCTTCATTGTTCCTTTCAGAGCTGCTGGGCAGGTACATTTAAGTCTGCTGCAGCAGAACTCTATTTAATATGTTTATTTATCCCCAGGTTGTGTTGTAAACTGGAAGTCAAAGCTTGACACATTTTCAGAATTTGGCATTTTGGCAAGAACGTTTTATAGCTGGTGCTGTACATTTTATATTCATCATAACAGAGGGCTCATGTCTAGTTGTCTTACTTTTGCTGATCTGTGGGTTACATGTTATTAACTTGATCCAGCCTTTATAAGATTTTATCAATTTTTTTATCTAGTTGTTAAAAAAAACTGAATTGTTGGCTCAACTGGGGGCAGACAAACATATTCTGTAATGGGTCCGATAATATTTTAGGCTTTGCAAGCCACATAAATATCTGTCAAATAATTTTGTTTCTTTTTGCATCCCTTTACAAATATAAAAGCCGTCCTTAGCTTCCTGGTCATCCATAATCAGGGTACAGGCCAGAATCAGCAAGCTTGCTGTAGTTTGCCACTCTCCGGCCTGAATGCATTATTTTATTGAGGATTGCAAAATTGTGATATTTTCATTTGATTGCTTCTTCTTTTAGTTGGAATTCCTCTGAAAAGAATTTTTCTATTTAAATTTGGTTACCTTGCTTTATTGTTTCTGTAGAAAAGGTAGGGTGAATGCCTAATTCCTTCCATTTTATTTAAGATATTAAAAAATGAATTGGTTCTCTGGCATTCTGCAAAGGTAATTGTTAAGTATTTTGGTTTGTGTTTGTTTTAATTTTTAACTGAGAATCATTATGCACTTGGGAGATTTTCTTTAGAAAAGCACTTCTGACGTGCTTCCAACCATTGCCTGTTGGGTAGCAGAGGTTCCTTCAAGTTGGCTCCTATTAATAGATTATTTTGGCATGCTCTCAGTCATCTTTCTAGAGCATGATTTGAGGAGTTTGACTTATGTACACGTCCATGAAACCATATCATAATCATGATAATGAATGTTTTCATCACCTCCAAATTTTTCTTGTGCTTTTTTGGAACTCATTGTTCTCTACATCCCCAACTACAGAGAGCTGATCTGCCTTCTGTCAGTATAGGTTAGCTTGCAGTTTCTAGAGTGTTATATAAATAAAACCATCTAGTGTATTCCCCTATTTTTCTGGTTTCCTTAATACAGCCTACCACCCTAGAGTGTTAGATTCATTTATACCATTGTATATATGATAACTGATTTCTTTTTGTTGCTGAATAGCATTTCATGGTAGGCCTAGACCAAAATTTGTTTACTTATTTACCATTGATAGATACTTGGTTTGATTGTGTTTTCTGATTAACAAATATAGTGGTCTTGAACTTTTACTTGTGAATCTTTCTATGGACATATGCTCTCATTTTTCTAGAGTATGATATGGCTGAATTGGTTATTCCATTTTATATTTCCACTAGCAGTTTTTGAAAGGTCCCTTTGTTTCACCTTGGCACCAACACCCTATATGGTCTGTCAGTGTTAGCCATTGTAGTGAGTATATAGTTATTGTACCTCACTGCAATTTTAATTTTGATTTCTTTTATGACTAATGATGTTGAACACACACACACACACACACACACACACACACACACACACACACATTCTTAAGAGAATCTTGCTTTGTTGGTCAGATTGGTCTCAAACTGTTGGCCTCCAGTGAACTTCCCTCTTTGGCTTCCGAAAATGCTAGATTACAGGCATGGGCCATGGTGGTTGGCCTCATATATTTTTGGGTTGAGTGGCTATTAAAATCTTGGTTTTTTTGGCATACTATTTAGTGCTAGGTGTACTATTTAGTGCTAGAATTTCTTTTATATGCTGGATACAAGTTCTTTATTGTATATATGTTTAAAATAGTTTTCTCTCATTAGGTGACCTGCGTTTGCTTTTATTTAACATTATATTTTGTAAAAGCAACAGTTTTATATTTTGATAAAGTCCAGTTTATCATATTTTCAGATATAATTTGTAGTTTTTGTGTTTTAAATCCAACCTAAGGCCACCAACCTTTTCTCCTGTTTGTTTTTTCTCCCTAGAAATTCTGTAATTTTAGCTCTTATATTTAGGTCTGTTATTTGATTTTAGTTCATTTTTTCATGTTGTGTGAGATAAGAGTTGAGGTTCGTCCTTTTACTTATGGATGTGGAAGTGTTCCAAACCGTATGTTGAATGTAATCCTTTTCCTTTGTCTTAGAACTTTGTTTATACTCAATTGACTATATACATTTGGGTCTATTTCTGAACTCTCTGTCTCCCTTTACACCAGTTTCACACTGAATTGATTAGTGTTGCTTGAAATCATAGTGTAAGTCTTCTAACTTTATTATTTTTACAAAAAATTAGTTATAATATTATAAATTATTTACATTTCTATGAATTTTAGAATTACTTTCTCAGTTTTTGCCAAAAAGAAATGCCTCCTTTATTATTTTCATTTGGATTACATTGAATTTATAGATCACTTGGGGGAGAATTGGCATCTTTACAGTATTGACTTTTCTCATCCATGAGCATGGTATATCTCTCTGTTGCATTTAGGTCTTCTTGAAATTCAACAATGTTTTTGTAGTTTTTGTTTATAGGTCTTGCACATCTTTTGTCATAATTTACTCTTGAGTATTTAGTAATGTTATTATGAATGATATTTTAAGAAATTTAGTTTCCAAATGTTTATTACTATTATTTAAAAATAAAATTGGTTTATATCCATCAGTATTGTATTCTACCACCTTCCTAAACTTACTTATTATGTCTTATAGTTGTTTTGTAGATTTATTAGAATTTTCTTGATAGACAATCATGTTGTCTGCGAATAAAGACAGTTTTACTTCATTCTTTATGACTTCTATGCCTCTAGTGATCTGCTTATGGGACTACAGGTACTTGCCACCATACCTGGCTAACTTATGTAATTTTATTGGAGATGGGGTTTTACCATGTTGAACAGCCTGGTCTTGAACTCCTGGCTTCAGGTGATTGCCTGCACTTGCCTCTCAACGTGCCAGGATTAAAGGCATGAGCCACCGTGCCCAACCTTTTTCTCCGTTTGATTGTAATATTGTTATGCAGCTATCGAACAGCTTTTAGTTTACAGTTCATTTTCCTTCACTTCCAATTCAAAAGCCTTTTGCTGACTCTGCTCAATGCCCTATATATTAGGAAATCTTTTTCTTCTGGCTAGGAAGGAATTGTTTTGCCTGTTTTTTTCTAGCATTTCTTTTTCTGGCCCCTGTGGTTTCTGTACATGTAGAGTTTGATCAGTATTCTAGCAAGCCTTTCTATCATTCTCCATAGGTCTTTAAAGCTTGCTCATCTTTCATACTCTGCCCTACAAATTTTTGCTGACTTAGTGTTATTGATAGCTTAACTCTTTTTACGTTGCTAAGGCTGCCATGCTTTGTTGGGGTTCCCTATCTATATGTTGAGATCTGGAAACTCTTTAGACAGTACGTTGGAGAATCCGTGAGCTCATCTCATCTATTTCGCTTGTCTCAGTTATCATTGCTTTGCACTGCCGTTTGTCCAGTATCTGAAAATGTTTTTCATACGTTTTGTCTCATTTGTAAATTCTTTAATGTAGGAGGGTAAATTCAGTCCCTGTCACTTTATTCTGGCCAGAAGCAAAAGTGTTTTGCCAATGTTTCCTTTGGCATTTTTGCACTGGTATTCTTGAGAGTGGTTGCAAGCTTTTAAAAAAATATCTTTGTCAGATTTCAGAATTATTATCACATTTGTTTCATAAGAAAAGTATCAGATATTTTCTTTGTTTCTCTGTTTTTAGTAGTTTATATAGTACTTGTATCATCTAGTCGTTAAGGGTTGAGTAGAAGTATGTTAGATTCTTTGTTTCTCCTGTGCTGATTGAACTTCTTAGACTTTTCTGGGATTAGTTTTGGAAAATTTTATTTTTCTACAAAATTATCCAGTTTAACTGGGTTTTCAAAATCACTTACATAAGTTTATATACTCTCTCTCTCCTTTTTTTAAAAAAAAGTTTTTTTCGATTTTGATGCTCATCTGTTTTTTGCCCTTTCTAATTTTTCGTATTTTTTCTTTATGCTTTGCTTCCTGATTAGTTTAACTTACTACACTTAAAAAAATTAGTCATTTTTACTGACTTTTGTTATGATTATGAAAGTAAACATGTTCATTAAAAAAGGGTTTAGAAAATTTGAAAAAAGCACAAACCACTGGATAAAAATCAGCTAGTCTACCACCCAGAGATAACCATTGTTAACAGTTTGGCAACTTCTGGTATGTTGGCATGCATATAATTGCATGTTAATTTTAACACAACTGAGATCAGTTTTCTGTGCACATTCTTGTATTGATTTCCTAGGGCTGTCATAATGAAATATCACAACCTGCGTGGTTTAAAATAACAGTAATTTATTCTCTGGTAGTTCCAAAGGCAAGAAACCCTACATCAACGTGTAGGCAGTGCCATGTTCTCTCCAAAGCTATAGGATTCTGCTCATTGCCAGCAATCCTTGGTGATCCTTGGCTTTGGCAGCATGACTCCATTCTCTGTGTCCATACTCATATCTGGACACATGGCCTTAAGACATCCCCTGTTTTTTTCAAGGAGAGCAGTCATTGGATTAAGGTCCTACTCTATTCTCATCTGACTTCATCTTAACTTAATTATGTCTATAAAGACCCTGTTTTCAAATAAAGTCACATTCACAGATTCCTGGCAGAAGTGAATTCTGTGGGGATACTAGTCAACCCAATACAGCATCGTATTATTGTATTCCTTTCTGTGGATTTCAAAGCTTTCTTTGTACTTTTATTTCTATCAGTGAATTTTAGGGTCTACTGCTAGGCAAAGTTCGTACTGGAGTATATCGGCATTGTGATGTACTAGCATTTAGTTGTACCTACAGTTTACCAATAAACACAGATTTCCATCTTTACCTGACGGTGCTTCATCATAGAAAAGAAAATCAGAGTTTTTTAAATTTTCTTAGAGCCCATAGCCTGGTTAATTTTGGAAAACAAGAATGCTCATTCTTACATTGTTCTTGAAAATAATTTAATTGCATTATATCTCTAAGTGAATAGAATGAATTGTGAATCATAAAAAACTGAATAATCTAATTGGATCAGAAAACTGAAAAAAAAAAAAAAAGTAACTTGAGTGTTTTTGTTTGGTGTGGTATAACAAGTCATTACTGGCCCTTTTTCCTGATACTCATCCTGGTCCTTACATAAACTACAATATATCTTTCGTCATTTTTCTCATTTGTTGAACAAATGTTTATCTACCACCACCTCCAGTTCTTTTTTTGTTATCTCAAGAGTCAGTAGCTATTCTGTATAATAATGGTGAATTAAGTATTATTGTGGCTGGTGTGTAACACTTTACATTTTAACTAGTCTAGACAGAGGATTGTGGAGGGCAGAGTTTGGAAAAGGACCAAAAATTCTTTGAGGACCCTGTGTGTTATGCCCTGTGCTATGTTGCATATGTTATTTTTCTTTAACTCCTGTAATGCTATGAAAGATAGACATTATACACATTTTAAATACTAGAAAAATGAGAACCAAATCATATCACTAGTTATTGGTGTAATTAGAACTAGAGCTCAGGCCTTAATTTCCTGAGATTTTTGCTTGTATCACTGGTTCTTTCATTAATATATGTATATCCAAGCTCCAGTGTAAAAATAGGAAATATGCATGAACATCCTCATGAGTTTTCTATAAGGCAGCTCATTTTAAAAAACTGAAGTGGAATTTTGCTCATTTTCTTTTGTTTAAATTTTTATTAATGCACTTTCTCTTCGTAGTAAATTACAGGCTAATAAAAGTTCTTCATTTGTTAGAAGATCAGAGAAAGTAGATTTTATTGTTTTTTTCTAATTAAATAATTTTATGAGGAAAAAAGAAACACTTTGAACATGAAAGCAAAAAGACTATTATTCAGTCAGTTTAGTAGGTCACGTGCCATGAACACAATGTGCAGGGTGGCCCTGGCAGACTGTTCACAACCTGCAGGAAGATGTCATGTTTTTATGCTACTAGTTTTTTTTTTTTTTTTTTTTTAACGTTATTGCATCCAGTGGCATGGAGAATTTTAGGTGTTTAAAAAACTATCTGAAAAGAGTTGACTATTGTTGTGTAAAGTGTAATAGTGATACTGTATCTTCCACCTCTGGCAAGCATGCAGTCGCCTTTTGTCTCAATAGCTCTGTGTGATCCAAGAACGGACAGATATACTATTATTTACTTAGGATTTTTATGGTTTACATCAGTAAAGAAATTTTATCAGAGGGTGTTTGTGAAAAAAGAACTGTTTGATCTCAAGGAATGCTTTATGATGATAATAATGGCAGGCTGTATTAGCATGATTAAAGTCTGAAGCCTCTTGTTCCTGAAGAAGGGGCCACTCCTATTTCTTGAGCCTTTTCCTTCCACTTTGACCCCCCTCAGTTCTCTTTACCAAATACTCATTTGCATTCTAGTTCATAGTGTGGTGTCAGCTGTTCCCAAAGATGCTTTCTTCAAGCTAGTGAGTTGTTTCTACGATGATGGCTTGTTTCAGAGCTTTCACCATGTCTTTTTAGTCTTGGGAGATCAAATGGCAAACGATCGCAATCAAGGGCTAGATTATGGTTTTTTGATAACATGTCTCAAACTAGGGTTAGCAGTTTCTTTACTTGAGGTATATTTCTGGGTTGAATTCTATAAACTGTTCCACAGTAGTAATGTCACGTGCCTCACATTTTTGTTTCTGTGACTCACATACTATACAGCAATAAACTCAAATTATTATGCATTATCAGATTGTATTATAAATAGCAATACAGTATCAATCAGTTATCTTTTTTGAGTGTTTTTATCTTGAAGGAAAGTGCTAAGATGATTCTTATAAAAATCGAGCTAACATAACTTTTCTATCTCTTATAAGTGAAATCAATTACTTAAAAAAATATAACTTTGTATTATGACCATTGAAAATAATGAAGTATGGTTATATAATTGCCCAGTTGGTGCATAACCTTCATAAGGCATCATTCATAATGAAAGAATAGGGTTTTTGTTTGTTTTTGAGACAGAGTTTTGTTCTTGCTGCCCAGGCTGGAGTTGCAATTATACAATCTCCGCTCACCGCAACTTCTGCCTTCCAGGTTCAAGTGGTTCTCTTACCTCAACCTCCCGAGTAGCTGGGATTACAGGCATGCACCACCATGCCCGGCTAATTTTGTATTTTTAGTAGGGATGGGGTTTCTCCATGTTGGTCAGACTGGTCTTTAACTCCCGACCTCAGGTGATCTGCCCACCCCGGCCTCCCAAAGTGTTGGGATTGCAGGCGTGAGCTACGTGCCCAGCCAAGAGTGGGTTTTGTTAGAGCAGATACATTAAACTTAAGTAAACAATTAAGAATTTATAAAATTATTGTAAATATATTTGTATATTGCAGGCGTGAGCTACATGCCCAGCCAAGAGTGGGTTTTGTTAGAGCAGATACGTTAAACTTAAGTAAACAATTAAGAATTTATAAAATTATTGTAAATATATTTGTATAACTACATATAGTTAAAATATATATATTCTTTATAACCATATTTACTAATATATATGTATTTTAAGTGCCTCCGTTGTCATGAAGTCACAGTGAGATGATGTTATATCCTAAGGAGTAGTGAGAGAGGTTCATTGTTCACCCTCTTATGGTACCTTTTGACTATTGCATTATGTTTAGACTTTAGGTTGTACAGAATGTTTTAAACAGCTCTCTGTGTTATTAACTTGTATTGGAGTGTATTTCTTTAGTTCATGGATAATGCAAGTGCTTGCTTGATTCACACTTTAAAATAAAACAATAATTTTGTCGAACTAGAGTTATTTGTGTTTCACAAGGTACTCGATCTGGTTGTTAAGAACAGCTTCTGAGAGTACCATTGTATTTTCTGGGTTTTTTTTCGCCTTCTATGTAGTTAGCATATACAATTGCAGAACTTTGATTTAAGTCTGCTGCTTTATTTTCCCATACTTTGCAAGCTTAAATGCTTATTTATAGTATTTTTAAAATCTGTATTAATGGATAGTTTTGGCCAAGATAACAGTCTTTAAGGCTGTCCTGTTAATTTTTAGTTGAGTTTTACACAACCATCTCTCTTACTTTGACAGGCAAAATAATTAGAGTGTATTTTTTGAGAATCTTTGCTAAGGGTGCCTTAAAGATTTCTTTTAACTCCAGACCTCTAGGAATATGATGCTTTTCTCTTTTTAAAAGATATGGCAGTATATTGTTATCGTCAAAATGTGTTTTTGTTTGTATTCATTTAGAGCTCTGTCTCCTGTTTTTCTGATGATCAAACTGATTTCTGAACTTTACATTACACCTTTAGTGACAGAATAAAATTAACCAACTAAATGTTATCCTAAGATGATCAAGTGTTCAGGCATGAAGTGTTGTGAAAATCATGTCACACATTTATCTTGTGCTATATTGAAACTTTGATCATTAAACTAATGGGGCACTTTTCTATACTTGAAAATAAATGTAAAGTATGAAAATGTTTTAAAGCGTCTATGAATTTCTCTGTATTCTACTTTACAAATGGATTTTTAATATAGTGATAGGAAGATAGCAGTAAATACGGTGTCAAAATTTTTTGTTAAATATTTATTATTTTTGTTAAATATTTAAGGAAAATATGTTGCGGGCCACACCCTTAGCTAGAAGCTTCATAAAGCAGTGTCAACCCCTTTCAGCGATGCCTTGCACAGATATGGAGGCTGCTTAGTAACTGCAGCAGCCCCTCATAGAAGAGACTTTCTCTTTCTAGAACCCCTGTAGGCTTAGGAAATACCTTTGCATGGCTGAAGTCTCCTGTGTAGCCAATGGATTGTCTCCAAAAGTTTTTGCTTCTTGGTGCTCCCCAGAATTCACTAAAGTAAACTGAGGGTCACTAGCCTAAAGTTGTGTAGGCTGCATTGTCACCCCACAGTTCCTCCCACACAAGGTACTAGCAGAAGAAGGCGTAGGCTTCTTACTCTGATTGCATCTTCATGCCTCCATTTGCCACCTGTGGTTATGTCCATACATTCAGTCTGGTTGCAGTTAAGTTTTCATGTCTGGAAGCCATTCTGCTATAATAATAATAAACACTTAATGAGTACCTATGCTGTTTCAGACCTTTTCTGAATAATTTACAGAAGTTAGCTTATTTATTCTTCCCACCCACCTTGTGAGGTTAAGGACTTATATTATTCTGAATTTATAGTGAGGCAAATAACAATTAAGTAATTTATTTGCTTAAGGTCAAAAAGCTAGTGAAATACCAGCTTGGGATTCTTATCCACCAGGCTAACTTGCTCTTAACTTGATTTACCCTGTCCATGTGCATAGTGAATGACTTCTCTATTTCCAATTCCGTGAGGACTTGCCCTAAGAGGTTGCTGATGAGAAGTATTGGCCCCAGTGTCCTACATTCCTAAGTTCAAGTCCTGGTTGGGCTACTCTTTTCGCTGTGTGACCTTGGGAAAGCCTCTTTTATAAGGTAGTACTACTTTCCTTCATATATTCAAAAGTGTTGATTGAGCACCTACTATGTACCAGGCACTCTTTGAGGTGTTAGGGATATTGTGCTGGGGATAAAGTTCCTGTCTTCATGGGGTGTAGATTCTAGTGGTGGAGACAGACAGGTAAATGTCAGACCAGATTAAAATGTCAGATCGTAAACAGTGTACTGAGGAACAGTAAGGCAGGAGAAGAAGGGCTGTTTTGTACAGAGAACGTTTAGGGGTAGTCTTTGAGGTGGTGTGTTTGATCTGAGATATGCAGGAAGTGAGGGAGAGAGCCAGGAGGATGTCTAGAGAAGAGTGTCTCAGGCAAAGAAAAAGGCTTGGGGTGGAAAAGCAAAGAAGCCACTATGAGCAGTGTTGGGAGGGAGAGTGGCAGGAAATGAGGCTGGGAGGCAATCAGAAACCAGGGCAGGCTTTGCATTTCATTCATCATGCAATGGGAGTTGCCATGAGCAGGGGGTTGGCATGACCTGATGGAGTTTTCAGTCTTGTGTGGCGCTGCAAGGAGGCTATCCTGTCATAAAGTCAGAATGGAAGAAGAGAGAATGTGTCGCTCTTGTGATAGTCCAGGTGAGAAATGGTGGAAATAGCACCCTAGGGTGAGCCCCTCCGCTGGAGGCTTGCAGTCCAGAACACTCTTCTGCCAGCTGTCCATGGCCCAATCTGGTTACATTATTCAGTCTTTCTACTCCTTTCCTTCTCTGGCATCTCCAAGCCCGGTTACTCTTCTGTATTTCTTTCCTCTCTGGAGCACTCATCACTCTCTAATGTGTGGTATCATTCGCTTATCTGTTAGTTGATTGTTTATTGACTTTTATCAGTTGCTAGAGCCTAAGCCGCTCAAGGGCAGGGATTTTTCTGTTGTGCTCTGTCATGTGTCCCAGATGCTTTAAGCAGAGCCTGACACAGAGTGTGTGCATGGCAGGTATTTGCTGAGTCTATGGCTTGAGTGCCGGTGGAGGACGTGAGAATAGATCTAGTTTGAAGACAAAGCCAACAGGATTTTCTTCTAGACGTTCTTGTCCATTTCTGGAAGTTATTCTAGTAGGCTGGAGGTAATAAAGTTAACTTGGTACCTGACATAAAATATGATCTCAATAAACCATTAATATATCATTTTAAGGCCAATGTGCAGTAAAGGATTACATTTTACTCTTTTATAGGAAAGTAAATTAATAGAAGAAAGTATAGATTAGAGGTCAGCAAACTGGCCTATGGGCCAAAATCAGCCCATTGCCTGCTTTTATAAATAAAGTTTAATTGCAACAGAAGAACTATGCTCGTATGTTTATATCTGGCTCTTTCCAGGAAAAAATGTGCCAGCCCCTGATATAGAGAGCATTATACTGAGTTTATGGTATTATATATTTTGCAATATAGATCATAATGCCGTTTGACAAGTTGTTATAATGAAGTAATGTTGATGAAAGTAAATATTGAACAACAGGGAAGTATTTGGTTATGAATCAGTATAAACTTATCTTCACCAAATCGGTTTATTTATAAAATATCAAAAGACAGAATTGAAAAGTTCTACAATTAATCAAGTTGAAGTGTCGCTGAATATTTTAGGTCCCCATTCACTCCCATACTCAATAATCATAACATGCCACAACCTGAGTCCAGACCTAGGGACACTTCTCAGATAACAGTTCTTGAGTCACAGCACCAGGCCAGAGTGGCAAACAGCATTATTTTCTTAACTCAGTGATAGGGTTAGACTTTGTGTCCCCACCCAAATCTCATCTTGAATTGTAATTCCCGTCATCCCCATGATCCCAGTGTGTCAAGTGAGAGTCCAGGTAACGGTAATTGAATTCAGGGGATGGCTTCCCCATGCTTTTCTTGTGATAGTGAGTGAGTTCTCATGAGATCTGATGAGTTTATAAGGGGCTGTCTTCCCCCATCACTCCGCACTTCTCCTTCCTGCTGCCTTCTGAAGAAAGTGCCCAGCTTCCCCTTCCCCTTCCACCGTGATTCTAAGTTTCCTGAAGCCTCCCCAGTATGCCGAACTGTGAGTCAATTAAACCTCTTTATTTTATAAATTACCCAGTCTTGGGTAGTTCTTTATAGCAGTGTGAAAATGGACTCTAACACACTCAGTATGTCTAAAATTTTTCTATGAATTTTGGAAAAATTAAATAGAAACTCTCAGCCTGGTGTTTAGTTGCCTCTCCAGCCAGACTGTATCTTAATAACTCCTATGCTTTGATAAACACACATACACATTCTCATTTTCTCTCTCACACACACACACATACGACAGTTTATGTCCGTCCTTTTGTGAAGAGAGAGTGTCATTTCTTTCCCTACCCTTTATATCCATTTCTGAAATTCGGCTTTCTTACTCAAGACCTGTCTAAAATGCTGTCTCCTTTATGAAGGCTTTTCTGGTTCCAGTTGTAGTTGTTACCTTCCTTGATTTGGCGGTTCCTATGGTCCTTGTCATGTTTTATTACAGTTTCGTGTGTCCTTGTATTATTCTACCCTATTAGATTCTAACAGGTGACATAGTGTTTTGTATAGAATGGGTCTTCAGTATGTATGGAATTTAGCTGAATTGATACAAATGTTTATGTGTGATGCATTTTAATATTTTCTAATCTAAATAATAAAAAGTAAAATGCTGTTAACTCAGAATTTAGAAAACTGCTTTCCTGTTTTGAAAGAAAAAGTACAGCTCACTGCCAGTGCTCGTTTAATGTTACATAAACATGCTCTTTGAGGCTGAAGCAAGTCTGACTGATTTTCAGTGTGGAAATAAAATATTAAAAACATTGCTGGAGTAATTTCTAAACAGAACTAACATCAGAATTGTCTGAATTAACAGAATCATCTATTTCGAAAAAATTAGATTCATCAAATGACTCTTCCATGAACAATTATTTGAGAACAGTGTTAACTTCATGCATAGAAATGCTGTGTTTTCTAGGGGTTGACATTTTCAGCAACTGAGAATTACTACATTTTGTAAATGGGAATACCATTACTAAAAACAGAATGCTATAAATAGAATGATGTCTTTTGCTTCCAAAATCAAGATACTAGAGTGATGAGAAAATAGTAATAAAAGCAAAATATTTCATGGCAAAGTTATCCCAGGGTAAATGCAGCCGCTGTATGTACCACTGGTGGGTATTCTTGGGGCGAATGGGACAAAAGTTAAGGTGTTTTTGTGGTCGGCCAAGATGGATTGTTATTATTATGAGTTTTGGGATTTCCTTAAAGTCTTTTGAGTCAATTCAAGCATGGATAGAACAACCAAAAGTGTGTGTCAGTTCAAGCATGGACAGAACAACCAAAGGTGTGTGTCAATTCAAGCATGGATAGAACAACCACAGGTGTGTGTCGATTCAAGCATGGATAGAACAACCACAGGTGTGTGTCGATTCAAGCATGGATAGAACAGCCAAAGGTGTGTGTCGATTCAAGCATAGATAGAACAACCAAAGGTGTGTGTCGATTCAAGCATGGATAGAACAACCACAGGTGTGTGTCGATTCAAGCATGGATAGAACAACCACAGGTGTTGTGTCTTGCTGCTGCTGCTGCTGCTTCTACTCTTACTACTGCTTCTGGCTATCTAGTCTGTGGTGCCACTAGAAGAATATGAAGCCTCTTGAACTTCTGAAGAGGACGGTGTTCTTCTGAGCCACAAGTAATCATATTAGTAGACTGGTTTGACAAGTCTAAAGGCCCAGTGTTAGTTATCTATTGATGTATAAGAGTGTTACTGCAAACATTGCTGCCTAAAACAGCACACATTTATTATCTCACAGCATCTGTGAGTCAAGAGCTTGGGCACAATTTAGGGTCCCCTGCCAGACTGCAGTCAAGATGTCTGCAAGAGCTAGAGTCTCACCTGAAGGTTTGACTGGGGAAGGAGATTCTTCCAAGTTCACATGGTTGTTGGGAGCATTTGGTTCTTTACAGGCTCTTGTGGGCCTCGGTCTCTTTTTGGCTATTAATAGAGAGGCCAGCCTTAGTTTCTTGCCATGTGCCCTGCTCCATAGGGCAGCCTAAAACATGGCAGCTTCTTGAAAGCCAGCAAAGGAGAGAGTTTCCTGGCTAGATGGATGTTATAATGTTACATAATATAATCATCCGAGTGACATCTGTCACCTTTACCATACTTAACTGGTTAGAAGCAAGTTACAGATCCTACCTACCTGTAGTGGGAAGGGATTCCACAAGGGCATAATTCCAGGAGTCAGGATTATGGAGGCCATATTCCAGTCTCTTGTTAAGAGGCTTATACAAGTGTAACATTTTTAATAGAGATATCCGTATAGAAGTGCCGTGATTTGCTCATTTCTATTTAAAAAATTCTTGTTCAAATGGCATGTTTGTGATAGTTAGGAACAAGAAGCAAGATAACTGTTAGATAACTACAACTTATAGCAGATCAGTTGTAGTTAATTAGTAGTTCATGTTAAAGTCTTATTTCTACTTCTGCTATTTCCTACCATTTCTTCTCATGAGTAGGCTGGAGAAAGCATGTGCCAAATCCTGACTTCTTGGTATTATCTGAAATGAGGGATTACTTCTGCCATCTTTAACTCTTTCCCTTACATTCCAGGTAGCTCCTCTCTGGTTCTTCCTTTTTTCTTTGTTCCTTTCCATTCTCTCCTTTTGGGTCATCCTCTGCAGTTTAATGACTTTTGTATTCCCCAGACATAGGTATATGCCCTGTAATTGTGTGTTGAAAATACCATTTAAATGATGTAATTTGAATTTGCCTTAGTAACCCTGAGGTTTTTACAGTGGGTTCTGTTGAGACTGTAGGATTCTTAGGGGTTAGAAGTGAGAAGATGAGCACATAAGCTGTAAATCACTTCTGCTCAGTTCTGTTCAGAATGTGGACTGTGCTGGTTTGTGAAAGACTGTTGTGGGTCAAAGATAAGATGTAGATAGAAATGGAAGGTAAATGTTGAGAAACTTTTGTGGGGTTTGGTGGGGTTTTTGTACTTTATTTTTTAAGTACTAATAATGACACTATGTCACACACTGCACTTTTACAACAGCTCTCATAAACTTTTAAAGTATAGTTTGATTCTTCTTGGCAGTGCTTTTGACAGGCTGTATTTACCGTAAATGCTTTAAAAATGGTTGCTAACAATATGAGTATAATTATAGCATTTTAAATGGTCCCAGTTTACTGATATTAACCAAGTTAATTATTAGTTGTAACTTAGTAAATTATTGCCAGATTTCAAATTTGGGCATGCTACTCAGACAGGTCCCCAAGACCCTTGTAGTCTTATTAAGGCATTTCTTTGTTGGATTTGTATCTCCTCTCCATTCTGTTTCTTAGTAGATCATTTTGGGGAGATTATTATATTACATATTTGGGAGATTAGCTGCTTTCTCTTTACTCACAAATATGAGCTGAATTTGGTCCCATAAATATTCCTGCTACATGTGATTATATCATGTCCTTTTCAAACAGAACCGTGCTTAAATAGATGTAGCAATCTTTAGTCCAAGTACAGCTTTTCTCCTTTGTAGTGGAAACTGGAGTTTGGAGGAACAGTTTATCTAAGCAGAAGCTAGTTTTCCACTCTCATGGGCTCAACCTAGGTGTCTTAACAAGAGAATGGTTGGCTTCATTGGGTTCATGTTACTACAGGGAGGAGGGGAGCCCACTTAAAAATACAGTCAGTGTCACAAAAATCTTCTTTATTTTTTTCCTCTCTAAATATAGTCATTCTTATCATAATAGTTATATCTTCTGACTTATAAAGCATCTTTTTAGGTTTCCTGTCATGCTTTTCTTGTGAAACTTGCTATTTTCATGTGTTTTGAAATTTTTTGGAAGTTATAAATGGAACTGTGTACTTTAGAGAAGGTCAAGTTTAGAAGTCATCACGTGTCATGTGCCTATCTCCTTTTATTTGTAAATGGCACACGAGGGTCTGACTCGCACATGGTATTTCTTGCTTCGTAGGCTGGTGCCAGACTCACTGTCTTTTGTTTTTAATAGATAAATGTCTGGTGGTTTGTGTTTTGCTGTGAGATGTTCGTGAGTCATACTCATCATGAACTCTGTCCTTCCTCCAACCTCTGATTATTTTTGGGTGATTTACCTATACCTCAACATCTTGAAGGTTATATGTTGAAAATCTCAACTGAATGCCTGTTTATAAATATTCTAATTAATCCCCTGCATTTTTTATTTCCTTATAGGTTTATGTATTTCTTTTTTGGTGAGCAAACTACCAGTCCTGTCAGCTTTGTTTTTATACTTGTATATTGGTCACAAAATTGTTACAAAATTATCAAAAGACAGGACAATTGGCCATTAATCTCTGTGACTTACTTTCTCCTTGGTCATGGACATTACCAAAAATCTTAATTTCATTAGTGTATCTAATCCTGAGTGTCACACTCTTCTAGCACAGTGGCTTGTAGTTAAAAACAAGCAGACAAAACCAACAATACTGTGATCAAAAGGACAACTGATAAATTTTATGTGATGTTATTATTAAAGAGCTTGTTGAGCATTATCAAAATCATATTTATTTTCCCAAGATGTTATGGCAGGTAGTATGTGTAATGATTTAGAGCATGGATGTTGGAGCCAGACTGTCTGGACTCCGCCACTTAACCAGCTGTATGATGTTTTTGATATTTGGCAAATAACCTTACCTCTCCATTCCTTGGATTCATCTCTGTAAAATGAGAAATAGTAGTACTTCCCATGTGGGGCGGTTTTCAGGATTAGCTAAATATATGTGAAGTGCTTATAAC
Organism: Plecturocebus donacophilus; assembly: GCA_004027715.1. Classification (NCBI taxonomy): domain Eukaryota; kingdom Metazoa; phylum Chordata; class Mammalia; order Primates; family Pitheciidae; genus Plecturocebus; species Plecturocebus donacophilus. The sequence continues at coordinate 17,314 of PVKP010010463.1, forward strand.
AGTGCCTGGTACTGCCCTATAAATGCTATATATCTTCTCAGCTGTTATTGTTTATCTTTGTGATTGTCTCTGTTTGTGTGTTACAATTTTTTTAACAATAATAAAGAAACCTTTACTTATGAGATATTAAAAGTATGCACTAAGTTTTAAGGTTTTTAGGCTAAAAGTTGCTAGTCAAGCTAGTTTCTATAACTCTTTAGAGACGAACAATTGAAGCTAAACACTTTTCCTTATCAAGGGCTATTACAAAGTGATGTTTTAAACATAAAAAAGGATCTATGGAGTTGCAGGGAAGACTCAGTGATGTGATTCTACCTTTTTTAGCATTCTGTTTTCTTTTAACATTTACAAAGTTCCAAATGGAAGACATAAAGATAGGTGATTTGTCAACGAGTGTAGTGTAAAGTCTTATACGTCTTATATCTAGAACTGAGGTTTTCATTGAATTACCACTTACAGTTTCTTAAGATTGTTGATATACTTCTATGTTATTGTTTTAAATAGTCTTTTTTAAATTGGGAACATTTCCTTGAACGTTCACTTAGAGTATCAAAAGAAGTTTTTGTTTGTGGTTTGAAAAAATGTCTTTAACTTGCCAAGAGAATTTAAAATTGCATAAGAAAATGGGTGTTGATGCTGAGAAATGGTGTGTAGGCAGCAGATCTCTTGTTCTGTCTGAAAACAGTGATGAAATATCAACAACAAATGTGGAATTGCTGTTGCTTTATTTTGTGTGGGAAAGATAACTTCAGAGTAGGGAGAACAATTTCTTCTGTTTTAATAAACTTTTATTATATTTAGGCATGGGATTTAGTTGGCAGTCATCATGGGGATAACACAAAACCAATTTCTATAAATAGTACTGTGATGCCTGTTTTATTATTATTATCTATTTTTGAGACAGAGTCTCGCTCTGGCACCAGGCTGGTGTCCAGTGGCACAATCTCGGCTCACTGCAACCTCCACCTCCTTGGTTCAAGCAATTCTTGTGCCTCAGCCTCCCAAGTAGCTGAGACTTTAGGCATGCACCACCATGCCTGGCTAATTTTTGTGTTTTTAGTAGACACAGGGTTTTGCCATGTTGGCCAGGCTGGTCTCCAACTCCAGATCTCATGTGATCTACCTGCCTCAGCCTCTCAAAGTGCTGGAATTACAGACATGAGCCACTGTGCTTGGCTCTGTTTCAACATCTATGTTGAAATTTAGCAGGTATTTATGACTTGGGTTTCCTTGATGATCTTTAGGTAATTGGTGAACTCTTGGAATTGTCCGTAGAATTTTATTTTCCTCTTGGAAGCTTTTATGACACATTAGCCAGTCTTTTGTTGTTGTTGTTGTGATAAACATTACATAAAGTTGACATTGTAACCATTTTTAAGTGGTTATTTAAGTGGCATTAAGTACCTTCGTGTTGTTATACAACCATCACCACTATCCATCTCCCGAACTTTTCCCTCTTCCCAACCTAAAAGTCTATACTCATGAAACAATAACTCCCCGTTCCCTGCAGCCTCACCATTCTACTCTATGAACTTATTGGCTACCCTATGTACCTCGTATAAGGAGAATCATATAGTATTTGTCATTTTTTGACTGGGTTTTTTCACCTCGCATAATGTTCTCAAGAATTGTCCTTGCATAACATGTCGGATTTCATTTTTTAAGGCCCCAAGTTCAGGCGATTCTTGTGCCTCAGCCTCCTGAGTAGCTAGGATTATAGGCATGTGCCAGCACAGCTGACTAATTTTTGTATTTTTAGTAGAGACAGGGTTTTACTGTGTTGCCCAAGGCTGGTCTTGAACTCCTGGCCTCAAGTAACCCATCCACCTTGGCATCCCAAAGTGCTAGGATTACAGGTGTGAGCCACCATGCTCAGCCTGTTACTTACTTTAATATGGGTTATTTACTACCAGTTACATGATCATAGCTGAACTTTTTGTGAACCTAAATTTAGAATAGCTATCAAAACAAAATAAATTGATAGTAGATGTATGACGCTCTTTTCCCTTTCTTCAAACCGATGAATTAACGAAATTAAAAACAGAAATGCAACAGTATGTTTTGTCCTCTATCTTTATAGCGCTTTACAATGGTTGTATGAAGTCGAGAACAGTAATACAAGATACTATTCAAGATGATTCACTATACTCTGATTCCTCAGGTAAAGAATTTGTATGATATGTTCCAGAAATATATTTTTAAAGAAATTTTAGAACGATATATTTTGGGGCCAAATTAAAAAATCTAATACGAACTAATGGAAAGTTACATTTAACATCTAAAGTAATAAGACCACAGTAGACGCGGTTGTCTCCCCCAGTAGCATGGGCAGTGTTCTAGCACTGCACCCCGCAAGTCCTGCTTCTCTCTTCTCTACCCCTTCTTCCCTCCCGTGTGCCCCTGCATGTCTCCTTTTTACCTCCCATCCCTCCTTCGCTCCTCTCCTGTCAAGAATTACTGCTGTTCACAGGACTGGGCATATCTCAGTGTTGTCTTTGGCCAGGAAAACAGTTGAGAACTATTGGTTTGGAAGTATTAAACTGCATTCAGAAAGATTTGGGCTTTGTTTCTTCAGATTAATTAGCTGAATCATTTGGTTTTCATTTCTTACATGTAAAATGAAAAGGTTGAACTAGAAAAATGTATGTTTTTACGTTTTTTTCAAACTTTGATTTTTTTTTCCTTATTTTTGAGTCTTAGCAAAATCCAGAATTTGGAAGTCTAACAGGTTCTCTGTAGAATCTGTTTTATACAGTCTCTATATTATGTCCATCCTATAATATTAGGTTGGTGTATAAGTAATTATGGTTTCAGATCATAAATTTTAAATCATAATAACTAGGTTCAGACACATCTTTATTAATCAATATAGGAACCATTACAATCAACACATTTTCCCCAACGAGAAGTAAGTGTGTTTATTCCCACAGCTTAAAAATCTGTGCTTCAGGATTTGATGAACTGTTAGAAAGTATTTTCTGCATCCTGCTGGTTGTGGAAGCATTTTCCCTGAAACAAGTTGTCAAGATACTTGAAGAAGTGGTTGTTGGTTGGCCAGAGGTGAGGCGAATGTGGCAGATGAGGCCAAACTTCATATCCCGATTCATTCAGCGTTTGAAGTGTTGGTTGTTTGGTGTGAGGCTGGGTGTCACGGAGAATTGGGCCCTTTCTGTTGACCAGTGCCAGCTCCGGGCCTTGCAGTTTTCAGTGCATCTTACTGATTTGCTGAGCAGACTTCTCAGAGGTAGTGGTTTCGCCAGGATTCAGAAAGCTGTAGTGGATCAGACGAGCGGCAGACCACCAGACAGTAACCATGACCTTTTTTTGGTGCAAATTTGGCTTTGGGACGTGCTTTGTAGCTTCTCGGTCCAAACACTGAACTGCTCATCATCATCAGTTGTTGTATACAGTCCGCTTTGTGTCACACATCACAATCTGATCAAGAAACGGCTTGTTGTTGTTGCATAGAATAAGCAAAGATGACACAATGATTTTTTTTATTTTCAGTCAGTTCATGATGCACCCACCACTTGTCGAGCTTTTTCACCTTTCCAATTTGCTTCGAATGCTGAATGATCATAGAGTGGTCGACGTTGAGTTCTTTGGCATCTTCTTACATAGTTGTAAGAGGATCAGCTTCGATGATCCTCCTTTTGTCATTGTCAATTTCCAATTGCCAGCCACTACGCTCCCCATCTTCAAGGTTCTCTCCTTTGCAACACCTCTTAAACTGTCACTGCACCATCTGTTCATTAGCAGTTCCTGGGCCAGATGTGTTGTTGATGTTCTGAATTGTCTTGGCTGCTTTAAGACCCAGTTGGAACTCGAATAAGAAGATTGCTCAGATTTACTTTATGTCTAACATCATTTCCATAGTCTAAGATAAACATAAACAGCAAGTAATAGGTCATTAGCAAAAAAATGTGAAGCGAGAAGTGCCCGTTAAAATGATTTATAACATAACCACATTTATGTAAGAATATATTCCAGTATCAAACGGCAAATTCCAACAATGCAAAAATTGCAATTACTTTTGCACTTTTCTAGTTTGAAGGCAGGGACTATTTATCTTATAACTCTCAAATGATCCAGTAAAGAGCATTTCCCAAAGTTGGCACCTAGAAAGATTGCAAATACAAAGCAAATTGTTAGCCTAGGTAACATAGTGAGACCCTGTCTCTACTAAAAAAATAAAAATGAAAATAAATTGGCCAGGTGTGGTGGTACGAGCCTGTATTCCCAGCTACTTGGGAAACTGAGGCAGGAAGTTAGCTTAGGCCTAAGAGTTCAAGGGTGCAGTGAGCTATGATCACGCCACTGTGCTCCAGCCTGGGTGACAGAGTGAGACCCTGTCTCTAAAAAAATAAAAGGAAATTATTTGGATTATGAGGTATAAAATTGTTTTGGCAAGCAGCACTTATTTGATTCTTTGACGTTCTTGTTGCTTTTAGTAGGTACAGTTGTTATTTAGATGTATATATTTCAATTGCATATCATAGATCATGAAATATAGTGACATAAATTGAAGATAAGAGGTATACCTTAATCCAGTGGCTTTACCGCATTTTTATCTCAGTCTCTAAAAGAAAAGGTCACTATTTTAAAAGCAAAGCAGTATTTTCTCCAGAATCCCCAGCACATTTCATTGATACAAATTTTTATCTTAGGTACATTTCTGAATGAATCCCAATTTCCATGATAATGCTACATTCTGATTGGCTTAGGTCTGAGTTCCTGATGTGTTTATTTTAATACATTTATTAAAGCATTTATTGGAAAATGAAAAGGGATTACCCTTTGATTAGCCATGCTGTATTCTAGAACTGGTCCTAGGGTTAGTTTTTCATGAGCTTTACTGACTGCATGAAAGAGTTGATTCCTGAACAAAATCGGTATTCTTTTGGAAAGGGAGTGGGGGTAATTCCTGGGTAGCAACATGCACTATAGTTCACTCCTTTTGCTCCCTGACATTCATGCACATCCTTCTTCCTATACATGTTCTTTACTAAAATTTGGTCTTAAACAAAATGTCCTCACCATTTCTCTGAAGAAGGATACTCAAAGTCTCATTCAATTCCAAGATCAGGATCTTAGATGATACAGACTATATATCTGGGTGATATATACCCCTCTCTGTGGGATACAGTATAGCTCTTTATGGTCTTGCAACCTATAACTAAAAAGTAACTCATGTATATCTATTCGTAATACTGGAGGAAGAACAGGATGATTACAATGAAAAGTCTCATTTTAAAGGGAAAATAATAGAAAAGAACACATTGGTCATTCTTTCATAATCCAGGAATGCTAAACACTCCCTATACTTAGTAGGAATTTAATTTCTTAGCATATTTGATAGCAAGTGATTTTTAGCTCTAAGAATCTCTCCCCTTTCCTTGTTTTTTAATGCCACATCTGGAGTGGCTTTTCAGAAGGATCATTCATTTGGGAACTGCAACTTTCAGCAGCTCTCTCTGTTAATGCAAGGTTGGGTAGGAGAGATCTCAGGTTGCCTTGGAACAGTGGTTCTCAGCATGGTCCAGGGACCAGAAGCATTAGCATCATTTGAATGGCAAATTTTGGGGTGTCACCACAGACTTCCTGTATGAGAACAGGGAATCCAGCAATCTGTGCTTCAACATGAACTCCCAGAGCATTCGATGAATTCTCTGTTCTGGGAATCATTGACATAGACTTTCAGCAGGTTTTTGTGGTTTCTTTGGCAAATCAGCTCCCTTAAGTGGACTAAGTGGAGTATTAGTCTGGTTATGGTCAGTTCCACTTACAGTAACCATAGCCAGAGAACTTGCTTGGTCATCCTTTCTTCACCTGGGAATTTCTCTGTTATCGCAAGAAGCCCCCGCCTAAACTCCAGGACCTTAATTGAAAGGCCAGTACCCTGTTTTGGCCTCAGCTTGTCCCTTGTCTTTAGGCTACATCTCAGCTGCGTTTTCACAATTAACTCTTTTGTCTTTGTTAGGCAAGGGCTTGCTTAGCTGTGCTTGGGAAAGGAGAACTGTGGGGGTGGGAGTGAGGTTTCTTCTGGGTTCCAATCTCATCTCCTGTGGAATCTCTGACTTAGCAGCCTCTGTTTTCATGAACCTAAGATTGGCTTCTGGAACCTTGGCCTTTTGTTTGATTGGTTTATTTTTGTTTTAACCCTACTGGAGTCCACATTACCAGGCTTTTAGCATTTGGAGGTTATAAAGCAAAGAGGGCCTGTCCTATCAATGGTGTATTTTCTTCCTTCTCTGCTTTCAGACTAAGCATATCTTTATCTAGACTGGAAGAAATAGGCAACACATTTCATCATTTTTAATTTCTCTACCATTTAAGTTTCTTTTAGTTGAAGGAACTATAATAATGTTTAGAGTAGTCACGTAATTTAAGGCATTAGCTTATTGTGTGAGAGTTCTGATGTTATCCTCTCCTACGTGGGAGTTAGAAATTGGTATTATGGATGAGGACAGGAAGCAAAATAGAAAAAGCAAGTCCATTCTCTCTTGTCTAGCCTTTCTGTCTTCCTCTATCACCCCAGACTGCCATAGCTTCACAGGGAAGAGCTAGCAAAGCACAAATCCTTGGGGTCGTACTAAGCAATCCAAAGGAATGTGCTGTTGACACACTGTGTAGTGTGGATGAAAAAGCCAGACAAAAAGAGTGCGTTCTCTGTGATTCCATTTATACAAAATTCTTGAAAACCAATTTATCCTATATGCTAATTCATAGTGAAAGAAAGAACAATGATTTTCTGGGTACTGGGGTAGAGGGTTTGGAGGGAGAGGTGACAAAGAGACACAAGGGAACCTTTAGGGACAATGGAGATGTTCATTATCATGATTGTGGCGATGTTTCACAGACGTATTCACATGTCAACCCTTATCAAATCGTAATTTTTAAATATGTACCGTTTATTGTGTGTCAATTTTACCTTAATAAAGCTAAGATTGTTAATATAATTATTTATAAAAGTAAGACTTAGTAAGCAATAAACAAGGTACTTCCTTCCCCACAAAAGGAGCCTCTTGAGTCTTCTTAGAAGCAGGAAGAGGTAGGTGCACACATGAGATCTGGCAGTTAATTAGTCTGTGCCATGGAACCCCTTCTGTTTTTTTGAGGTAGAGCTCCGCTCTTGTTACTCGGGCTGGAGTGCAGTGGCATGATCTCAGCTTGCTGCTGCCTCTGCCTCCTGCGTTCAGGTGATTCTCCTGCCTCAGCTGAGCGACTGCACCACCATGCCCAGCTAATCTTTCTGTATTTTCAGTAGAGCCGGGGTTTCACTGTGTTGGCCAGGCTGATCGCGAACTGCTGACCTCAAGTGATCTGCCCACCTCAGCCTCCCCAAGTGCTGGGATTACAGGCGTGAACCACTGAGCCTGGCCCAGAACCCCTTTTCAACTTCAGTTTTCTTACCTGAGAAAAGGAGCTTCTACTTCCGGCACCAAGAAGCTGCTGGTTGTGCGTATCCAAATGAGATGTGTAGGAGGGAGCCCGGCTTTGTGTACTTTATTCCTCAGGCCTCCTTTTTACTCCCTACTGGGTAGATGAAAAGGGAAGGTGAGGCTGTACCTCCTGTGCATAGGCCACACCTGCGCCTTTTGATAGTGGATCGGTAGAGTAACTGTTTCATTCACTTGGACATGACCTCAAGACTTAGCAGCGGGAAAAGAAGAGCACTGAAGTAAATCAAACTGATGATTATGTTACAAAGGCTATCTAATTTGCTGAGTTGCAGCCATCGTATTACCAAAAATATAATGTTTGCATGTTATAGAAACATACTCTTTTTTTAAAAAGCAGCACCATCACTAAGCTAGTTATATGTGAAAATGCAGCTGCCGTTGGAGTTGTAGCGAATTCAGTGGTGTTACAGTGGAAAAGAATAGAAGTCTGGGAAGCCCGGGCTCTGCAGGACTGACTTTCGTCTCTGTCACAGGTTGGCTTCCTTAGGGTCGTACTCCATGTATTTCACCACCTCTTGGGTGGAAGTTCTCAGCTGGCGTATTCCTTGCTCATCTCTGAAACACTGTTCTTTAGTGTTCCCATCAAGTTCTTAAGTTGACATATTTCTTAAATGAATCCATTGAGATGCATTTTCCCCTTTTCCATCCGAATGTTTCTGAAAACAGCACAATTCTTTATAAGGGAATATACATTTCTTTAAATACATTTTTGTATTTAGTGGGAGTAGTTTTTATCACTCCCTTCTCCTGTTCCCGTAAGGAAAGAAAAGAGCTCTCGCTGAATTGGTAGATTTCTACCATCGGTCAGAGAAATGAGGTGTAACGTGTATGTAGGAGAAGAGGCACCAAACCACTGTCCAGCTGAGGTCCGGGTGGGAAAGCTTCCTTCTCACGGATGTTTGGGTAGTCACCTTGACAGCCAGTGGACTGCACTAAGGGCCTGCCAGTTCCCTCCTTCCCTCTCTCTGGTAAATGCTGTTTTGTCCTGGTCCTGCATTAAGTAGTAATCTCCAAGTCAAAGATGGGTGGTTGAATTTTACTGAAATTATTACAGTGTTAATTAAAATTATTAGCTCTCGAATTTGGAGAATTTGTTAAAGTTAAAATAGTGGGTAATGGCATAAATGCTTAGACACTACTTTTTCATTTCACTTTAAAACACTTCATGTCTCTTTTTTATGCAATTATTCAAAGCATCATTTGACCCAACAATTTTAAGTTTTTCTCCATACAGGTTAGAAATTTAAGTTTTATCTGAATTTAGCTTTTTAGCTTCAATTCTCTTGAAATATAAGATTTTTTTTCTTTTCCTAGGATGTTTTGACCCATGTTAGAACAGTATGTTTTATCCCAGGTGCCAAAATATGGTACCTATTACATGCTATATAATTAGCCTCAACCACTGTTTCCCGTGAGATTTCACCTCAGCAGACATCAGGCTCCACAACCACTGAGAGATCAAAAACAATAGCTTTGCTCACTGACACTCCTTTGCTTTTAGAGTGTATTTTATGGTCCGTTATTCAGGTTTTTTGTTTGGTATATTTAGCCTGTGGCTTAGTCAGGGCTTTAGATTAACCCTTAGGTAAGTCTTTGCTAGAGATCACTTTCCCATATGTTGACCTTTAGAATATTTGAAAGTACAGGTTTAGTTTTGCTTAGTTTAACAGCAGATAAGTGTTAACTATTAAGCTGCAGAAATAAATATTATTTCTAATACTAGCGTAAATTTGGCTTCACCTCAGCATATAATAACAATAATACTTTTCACAAATATATATATGCCTTGTTTTAATTCCTGCAAATGCTAATTCAGTAAATCTGATAAAGGGTCCAGGCGTCTGTACCTAAAAAGAAAAACCGGTAACAACCTGCAACCCAAACCCAAACAAGCCAGACATAGAAAACAGTTAGGGGTGGAGCTGGGAAGAATGTGTGCATGTGTGCATGCGTGCACATGTGTTTGTGTTTGTGTGCATGCGCGTGTGTGTTTGTACACTTGTATACATATGATTTATATATAAGTATACATCTACTTGACTGTATTACTTTTTTTTTTTTTTTGAGATGGAGTTTCGCTCTTGTTGCCAGGTTGGAGTGCAGTGATGCGGTCTCAGCTCACCACAACCTCTGCACCCTCCTCTTCAAGTGATTCTCCTGCCTCAGCCTCCCAAGTAGCTGGGATTACAGGCATGCGCCACCATACCCAGCTAATTTTGTATTTTTAGTAGGGACGAGGTTTCTCAATATTGGTCAAGCTGGTCTGGAACTCCCAATCTCAGGTGACCCTCCCTCCTTGGCCTCCCAAACTACTGGGATTACAGTTGTGAGCCACCACGCCCAGCACATAATTTAAAAAGAGTATTTGTTACTGCTTTTTAAACTTTACAGTATATTAGGAATATGTCTTACATGGTAGAATTATATTCTTAAAGGATAAATTATGTGTCCATTTATATGTATAATTTATACATATGTTATGTAAATAAAATCTCCTACTATGGTAAGAAGTGTATAGTTGTGTTCATAGTTCCTGTTTCGTTTTCAGCTTGGACATTCATAAGTTAACTCAGATCTGTAGTGCAGTGTCACTTTGGATGGGGTCTGAGCTTGGATGGCCAACCAGGTAGCTTTACTTAACAAACATTATTTGACAATTGTAGCTGTCTCCACTGCTGTCTTTGAAAGATATAGATAATATCTTAGCCTTAATTTTTATCTGCTGTCATTGCTTTATAAAACTAAAAATAACAATGTAGGTGGAACAGAAGAACATTTTTGGAAAAGTATGTGCTTTATGGTTGACAGAATTTCATCATCTTTTCCCATGCTATTTTAGTAAACACATTTAGAAAACAGTTATTGCTATTAAGGGTGTGGGACTTTGTCTCCCAGGGAGTAAACCACTAGCTACAAATAGAACATATTGAAAATCCAACTGGAATGATCACTGCTACTTATTCATTATGTTTATTCTACATATTTTATGTCAATTGACATGTTAGCCACTTCAAACCAATATTCAGTTAAAAGAAGTCATATTCTTGCTTTTTTCTCCTGTACATGTTTAATTCTAAAGATCATCATAGAAATGTAAGGAAAACTTACAAAGATGTTAAAGAATCATCTACAGCAAGTTTCTGTAGAACTCGATGGATTTTTTTTGCTGTTCTGTGATAAAATGAGAAATGTAAGGAAAATATAATGAGTTTTTAATGAAGCTGCATTTGTGAGCCTTCATTTATGACATTCCTCCTGTTTTGTTGTTTAAAATGTGCTATTTTTTGTAAAACAGTAATGATAGTACAAAATAGTTTAACTTTTTTTTGTCCCCTCTTGGCAGAGTAACAAATTGGTAGCCTGTTCGATGTCCAGTGTGTGTGTGTACATTTCAAGCGTGTTGCTCTGTGACATCCCAGTGTCTGGAAACTGCTTATAGAAACTGGAAAAATCGTTAACATTGAAAATGGATGGTCTTTGATGACTCAGGCCCTTCATTTCTCTTGCTGCATAGTCTGGAATGGCATACAGATTGGAGTGTGTTTATATCCTGTGTAGCGTCCCTTGTCTTACAGCTCTCGGCTCCAAGCTTTACTTTCCTGGTTCCAGCTTCCTGACCTCTAAGACAAGATTGTTGATCCTTTGCCTGGCAAGATCTGCATTATTGCTCTGTACCATGTCCATTCCTGACTTCGATTCCCTGCTTCATTGTGTTTTACTGGTTACCTTTCTGCTTAGCATCACTCCTGGCTGTGTAGCCAAGTACTGGCGTGTCAATTGTTCTGTCCATTATGAAATCACCAAGAGCTCTGAGTATTTATTGGTATTCTAATAGTACACAAGTCACTGTGTTAAATGCGATAGCAGATAGTAAATAAGGAAGATAATACCTGTTCCTTAACAATATTAAGATAAACACACAATTACTCATGTATTCTTACACAGAGTAAGTTAGTGTTTCTTCAGAGAAGTACAGAATACATTTGGTGATAAAGGAAATTCAGCTGCAACTGGCTGGGTCTTTGACTTGGCTGGCTGTATAACTTTGATCAAGTTTCTTAATCTTTTTGAACCTCAGTTTCCTCTACAGAAGTTAGGAATAATAACACATATCAAGATTGCTGTGAGGTTAAATGAAACAATTAATGTAAAGTGTACAGCTGAGTTTCTGGCAAGCATCTGACAGCTGTCTTTTACTATCATTGGCCACTTCTCCCCCCAAAACTGTTTTAAAGATTGTGATAACTTTTACAGGGATTGAGAGGTGATAAGTATCATTCTTTCAAGTAAAGTGCATGGTTAACAAAGGTACAGAGTTAAAATATGCTGGAACAATATTTTGGAGCAAAGGATGTAGCTGGCGGTAATAGAGTAAGAGAAAATACAAGTGCAATTTTGCTTCAATTTAATACACCTATTTTCATGCAGAGGAAGCTAACTCAAAAAGGTCACAATTGAAGAGAGAGACAGCAGAGAAGATGGAGTCAGTCACCCAACTGAAGGGATTCTTTTTAGGCAGGAGGAATTTTGGCCACAGGATGTAGGGTTATGAAGTATTTTCAGCTAATTTTTCAAGTATGTCATTTTTCCATTGCTTGTTGAGAATTTTGATCTTGACAAACAGGTATTATATTATCATTTGGAGATCTTATCAGATTCTGTTGGTATGAGTATCTCCTATATTCGTTTGAAAGATCAAAAAGTAATTTTTCTGGAAAAATGGTTAAACCAAGATCAGGGCTCACAATAGGCTATATTTAACAATCCAGTCTGGCACAGCCTACATTGTGTGAACTTTTGGTTTCTTGGGTTTTTGTTTTTTCTTCACTTGATGGTGTTTCAGTTTGGAAGAATGTGACTAGATCACAGTATGGCTTTTCCAAGGTTTAGCTCTTATTAAGAGCTTATTATTTTGTAACATTTGTTTTTTGTTTTTGTAGAGACAGAGTCTCACTATGGTGCTCAGACTGGTCTTGAATTCCTGAGCTCAAGCAACCCTTCTGCCTCAGCTTCCCAAAGTGCTAGATTACAGGCCTGAGCCATCATGCCTCGCCATTTCGTAACATTTGAAGATTTGAGAAAGGTCATCCCCTGTCAATTTATTAAATACAAATCATGATTCAGTTATGTGAGTGGAATGGGAACTGCAGGTTTAAGTATTAATGCTTGAGTCCAAATAGTTCTTGCATATTCAGGTTGTCTTTGAACTGAAGCAGAGAAAACCAGAAGACTGTGTCACATTAGTCACTTTTTTCCCCATTAAAAAAACGATACCAGTATGGGTGACTTTTTAAGAGTATAACTCTGATTTTTAAATTATTTCAGAATTTGTGATATCTAAAGATGCTCTTTACAAAAAAAAAAAAGAGTATTTAAAACTTTCAGTTTTCACTTGCTTAATGTGGTTTGGATATTATGTTGACCGTTATGTGTTTAAACCCTTTGAATTATTTTAGTTTGTGAAAATTCTTTGTTATTTCATTTGCTTAGTTGATGTAATTTAAAAATATTCCGCGACAGATGTTTCTTAAGACTTCAGATGATGGCTCATGCCTGTCACCCCGACCCTTTGGGAGGGCAAAACAGGAGGACAACTTGAGCCCAGGACAGCCTGGGCAACATAGCAGACCCTGTCTTCACAAAAAAACCTTTTTTAAAATATAAAAATAATAAAAAATAAAAGATTCCTGGATTATATTGCCAAATTAAATACTTAAGCTGTCTCTGCTTTTGAGGTTTTTAGTCATTCTTGGCCTCTGGCCGTGTAACGACCTGTGCAAAGATTAGTAGGTATTGTGAGCTAGCTTTATCCTTCCATCAGGACAGCTAGGCCTGTTGCGGAGTTTGGATCTTCCTTGTACTTCAGCAGTCATCCCATTTGAGTTTTGGTTTCTGCAGTCAGCCTTCAAAGATCTTTTGTTTTCTGAAGTTGAAGAAACTGGCTCAGTGGTCCTACTCCTAGACAATTATTTAATTGTTTACAGATAACTGAAACTATCCTCTAACGCTTTCTATTATGAATTTCTTTATTTTATGGGAAGCTTCTCATGTCGAAATGATTGGTCAACATAATTCCTGGTCATTAGAAAAACTGTTTTTCAACTTAAGAGCATCAAAATGCTTATTCTTTCTTTTCTGATTTTACACTGCATGTTTTTTTCTGTGTATTGTAATAAATCTCTTCTTTTTAAAGCTAAGACAATAGCAGATTTAATGCTTGAGTTGGTACTGTTCTAGCAAGTTTAAAGAAACATACTCTTGTACCTTATAAATATATACACCTACTATGTATCCACAAAAATTAAAAATAAATGAACATACAAGCGGCCAAAAAAATGTGCTCTTAAGAAACTTTTACTTTCTCAAAATAATATGCAGTATTATTTTGATAACTGTGTGTAAGGACGAACCCGTCTTACACAATAAAGAGTTTGGAATTTCAAAACTATCATGTCAGCTGGGTGTGGTGGCTCACACCTGTAATCCCAGAACTTTGGGAGGCCGAGGCAGGTGGATCACCTGAGGTGGGGAGTTCAAGACCAGCCTGACCAACATGGAGAAATCTCGTCTCTACTATAAATACAAAATTAGCCGGGCACGGTGGTGCATGCCTATAATCCCAGCTACTGGGAGGCTGAGGCAGGAGAATCGCTTGAACCCGGGAGGCGGAAGTTGCAGTGAGCTGAGATCTCGCCATTGCACTCCAGCCTGGGCAACAGAGTGAGACTCTGTTTCAAAAAACAAACAAACAAACAAAAAAAAAACTATCATGTCAACAACCATAATGAACCCCAAGGGAACAGTTTAGCACAGAGTTTTTTGAATTTTTAATGTGATATTCTTACTTGCTTATTTTGAGTATTATAAATGTTTCAGAATATCACTTTGTTTTATTTAAACTTTTTGGTACAGTTTCATGAGTGATTTTCCATGGGGAATACATTTCCATCTTTATTAAGTGAAACAGTAGGGAAATGTGATTTGGTTTCCAGAGTTGACTTTTAAGCCAGCCTATCAGCAGCACATCTGTTCCATAAAGTTGAGTACACCTGGGACATGATAATGCATAATTATTTCCTCACAGAATTGTTTAATGACAGTCGCATTAAACTACCAGTGGCTGACACTTACTGATCACTTACTAGATACAGACCCCATTCTGGTATTTTACATGTATCAATTCATTTATGTTATAAATTTTAAAATATGTTTCTTTTCTCCTTTTCTTCCTATTTTTCTTCCCCTGTCCTTTTCCCCGCTAGTGTTCCTTAAGACATTTACTTTTAAGAAACAACCCAAGTCAGAAATATTAGTACAGGTTGAATATCCCTTATCTGAAATGCCTGGAACCAGAAGAGTTTTGAATTTGTTTGTTTGTTTGTTTTGGTTATTTTGGAATAGTTGCATATATCTATAATGAGATATCCTGGGGATGAGACCCCAGTCCATACACAAAATTCATTTGTGTTTCATGTACGCCTTATACACATAGCCTGAAGGTAATTCACATAATATTTTAAACTAATTTTGTGCGTGAAGCAAAGTTTGGACTGCGTTTTGATTGCAACCCATCGCATGAGGTCAGGTGTGGAAGTTTCTTCGTGTAGTGTCATGTCGTTGCTCAAAAAGTTTCAGATTTTGGAAGATTTCAGGTTTTCAGATTAGGAATGCTCAACCAGTAGCTTCCATTAAGATTGTGCACTTAATTTATGGAGCTTTCCATTGGTAATAGGACAAATAAGGGAAAAGGGTCACAGGAAATGAAGTCGTATTAGAAGAGATGACAGGTTCCCTGGAAGGCTGCAGATTTAACTTGAGTGAATGCCAGTCATACGTGGGAATCACAGCTTCATGACAAGGCTTACTGCATTGAGTGGGCCTTGGAGACACTAGAGGAAAAAGCAGAGAACCCTGGTCTTCCAGTGTTCTAGTAAACAGCTTTGAGAACCTGAGCTATAGAATTTAAAATGGGCCAGGCGTGGTGGCTCTTGCCTGTAATCCCAGCAGATCACGAGGTCAGGAGTTCGAGACCAGCTTGGCCAGTATGGTGAAAACCTATCTTTACTAAAAATACAAAAAAAAAAATTAGCTGGGCGTGGTGGCGTGTTTCTGTAGTCCCAGCTACTCAGGAGGCTGAGGCAGAAGAATGGCTTGAACCTGGGAGGCGGGGGTTGCAGTGAGCTGAGATTGCATCACTGCACTCCAGCCTGGGCAGCAGAGCGGGACTGTGTCTCAAAAAAAAGAAACAACAACATAAAAAGAATTTAAAATCAGATGCACTGGCACATTTTCACAAAGAACCAGCAGAAGGATGAAAAACAGAACTTGTAAACAAGGATGAAAAAGTCAGGTGTAGGGCAGTGGATGGACAGGAAGCCTGGCCTTAGATTTCCAAAGAGTAAAGGAGAGAAACACATCGTAATTCAGTAGCTTCATACTGAGCTTCAAGAAGATAAGTACCGGCCATATCTTTGCATAGATATGCTATATTAGTTTACATCTCATGTCCGATGATTTGCAGGTCTTAGTATTTGCATTTGTATGCAGCTGAGATGTTTGGCGCTCAGTTTTTGTGGGAGGGGGCAGCTTGGTATGGAAACAGCTTGGAGTTTGAAATCTGACTGGCCTGGATTTGAATCTCAGCTGTTACATGGCCTTGAGCCAGCTACTTATCTGATTTTTTGAGGTAGATTCTTGTCTGTAAGACGGAGATAGAGAAACCCAACTGTGAAAAGATTAAATGAGATAAGGCATGTACAATATCAATAACAAGTTCCCTGGCTCACTCCTATAAGCCCAGCCCTTTGGGAGGCCGAGATGGGAGGGTCGCTTGAGCCCAGGAGTTTGAGACCAACATAGCAAGACAACATAGCAAGACCCCGTTTCTATTTTAAAAAATAGAAAAAGAAAACAAAAGAAAATATCAATAACAGTGTCTGGTGCTCAGTAAGGACTAAACAAAATCAAGTTACCCTCTCAAGGAAAAGAGAACAGTTTTCTCCTTCCCCTTGTTATCGAAAGAACAGAAAATGTAAAGAGAAGACATCTAACATCTGGGGGGCTATATTTGTAAGAGAGGCACAATTTGTTTTTGTTTTAAAAATATAAATGGCTTAGGAGGAAAAGAGTGTTAGCAGTTCAAGATTATGTGGTCCATTACATAGTAAAACATGTTTAAAATGTATGTTACTTTACTCAAGGATCCCATGCAAAAATTCTCAGAAATTAAGCATTGCATATCTGACTGCTGAGTACAGTGATTCATATGTATCTTAAAGTCATATATTAATAAAATAACACATGGGTCAGATTCAATTATTAAAAGAACAATTATTCTCAATATGAATTTTAAAGCATTTGTACACTGATGGTCTTTTAAAGCCTTGCTTCTCATTATAGCAATCGAATCACTGAAGAGATGTTCCTTTTTGTTTGGTTCAGTGTTATTGAGCCTTATCTTTTGGATATAGGACTATTTATTATTTTGTAACTGTGTCTTTTATTTTGTAATAAATTTATTTAAGGTATATTTTAATATAAGAGTAGAACTGATATTTTAGTTTTAAAAAGACAGTTCTTTATCATGTCTAAATACTCTTGGGAAATATGCCTATTTTTTTTGACTTTTTTAAAGTTAATATTGTAATTCTACTTTTTTACTTTGATTAATATAGTCTCAGAGAACTATTCATTGAACATGCTTTAACATTTTTTCCTGATTTCAAGGAGTGAAAAATATCATCTAAAAATTTCTAAGGGTGTCTTTTCTTATGAGAATGCTATATTATCTACCTAATTCTTATACCATTAGTTAAGAGTTAAATGAGTATGTGTCATCCTTTCTGAATAATATGGTATGTGTGAGGGATACCAAGACTTTCTAGTTATGATGGCCAAAGAAATGTCAATTGTTTATAAAAAGTAATGTGGGTCTTGAATTTCTTTTGATTAGTCATTGTAAGCATTTTTAAACTTTCTTCCCCATAGATATGTGCATTTTTAGATAATATGTGATTTGTACAGCCATTCTTCAGTAGTTGAAACTTAAAAGAATTGCAGATTTTTGTGCCTGGTGGAGATAAAATAACTCTGAGACATGGTAGAGACTGGGTTTTTTAATCTCTTGGATAAACTATGCAAATGTTCCTGAAAGAGCACTTTTGTGTAAGTTTTGAGATACCCCCATGTTAAGTATATACTGTCTTTAGAAATTTGAGTCTTATTTATTGTTATCATTTGAACAGGTGTCTCAATGCTTGTACCTACTGCAAAACTAAGCATGCCAGAGGAAATTTGGCCAGTTACCCGATTGATGAGCTAGTAGATAGAGCCAAACAATCTTTTCAAGGTAAGACTTTCTAGAATTACATGTGAAATTGTCTTCTTAATAAATTTATGTTAGTCTTCTATTTAGAGACTGACTTCTTTAACTTTCTGAAGAGTTTTACAAATATATCGGCTTAGCTAATAAAAGATGTGACCAGATTTAATCGCTTAGGTTATTTTTACATTAATTACTCTTTGTTTACTGCTCTTTCATTTTCTGATCACTCTAAGGTAAATGATGTATTTTGAACTTTACCACCCATCTTTAGACTCCATGGGGAAAAAAAAATAAGATAAAATGAAATCCATGAGCCTCTGATATCTGTTAAGATTTTTTTGGACAAGTGAAATACTCAGATTTTTCATCTCTTTCTTTGGCATTTTTGGACCATTCAGATTATAGAGCTAATTAGGGTTTGTAGAAGCCTTTGAAGAAGAAAATGGACTTTTGTATCAGCCACTAAAGGAGGCTACCCTTTTTATGCACAGGACTGTCGGAACAGTAAAGAGTGGCACGAGGGAGAGGCCTAATGAGAATGAATTGTGTGGGGTGGCCAGCTACTTCTGAGTCATCACTTGCTGGGAAATGTGATTATCTAGGTCTCTCTCAGCATGTATTAAGACTTATCTTTAACATGAGACACAGTGGTGTGGACGTATAACTGCTCAAACCATGAACTTCCTCTTTTGTCTTTGTTTATAATATGTGGATGTCAAGTGGTGTGTTTTTACTCCCGACATGAGATAATCTGTCGTCTCATAATCTTGCAGGTTAATAGTTATTGGCATTGTGCTCTTCTTTTTAGCAAGTAACTTGGAGTGTTACTTTCAGTAGTTCCTATTCTGGGTCTCAGAAAGTATGAGTTCCAAATTCATTTCTTTGTTTAGTCTATAGAAAGCTTTTAGAAACATGAATTTGGAATGAATAAAGAAAAACATCCCCTTGCTTGATTTATTGATGCCTCCCAACAGTTTTTCTCTACTTGTATATTCTTAGCTCAGTCCCCTCCTCCTTTCACATGCAACTAGTACTGAGAGCGAAATAAAAGAAATTTACTGACTCTTGCCAGTGTTCTCCTTTTAAAGCCAGATTATTATCTAATCTGAGGAAAAGC
Organism: Plecturocebus donacophilus; assembly: GCA_004027715.1. Classification (NCBI taxonomy): domain Eukaryota; kingdom Metazoa; phylum Chordata; class Mammalia; order Primates; family Pitheciidae; genus Plecturocebus; species Plecturocebus donacophilus. The sequence goes on from PVKP010010463.1 coordinate 36,218, forward strand.
CTGAGTGGTTATCTTTTCTACAGCCTAACCAGTACTTCTAAGGATTTTTTTAGAATAGACAAAAATTTGCCCAGAAACTAAATCTCTTTGAAAAAAATCTTTGCTGGCATTCTTAATTAGTGTTTGTTTTTCATATAGCTGTCAGATAATGGGGATATTAAACATAGAAGATCTATCTACCAAACACTGTAACTTAGAAGGCATGCAAATTTGTACTCTTCTAACATCCTGCATTTCTAAGTGCAACTGCATATAATTTTTTTAAAAATCTATTTCATTTTACTTGGAAATTCATTTGAAAAATATAAAGCTGTAAAATTACCATGTGGAAAGTGAAAATCTCCTCTTCACTCGCTTACATCTATCCTCACCTATAACTTATGCTAACATTTGGGTATGATTGCTTCATGACTTTATGTAGACACATTTATATATATTATAGGTGGCTTAAGGAAAAAGACAGAAATATTACCGGTGAAGGGTGTTCACATTCTCTGTGTTTTAAACAAAGAATTGGACGAAACACACAAACAAAGCAAAGAAAGAATGAAGCGACTAAAGCAGAGACTTACTGAAGATGAAAGCACACTGCACAGGGTGGGAGCGGGTCTGAGCATCGGGTCTGAGTAGGCTCAAGGGTGTGGATACAGAATCTTCTGGGATCCAAACACCCCCCGGAGGTCTCCCATTGGCCACTTGGTATTCACCCATGTAAATGAAGTGGTGGTCTGCAGTCCGTCTGATTGGTTGTGGAAAGAAACCAATCAGAGGCTGAAGTGCAGTTACAAAGGTCACACTCCTATGCAAACATCTGATTGGTTGTGGATAGCTGAAGTGAAGTTACAAAGTTGCACACCTATACAAACGTCTGACTGGTTGCAGAAAGCAACCAATCAGAAGTACTTTCAATTTCCCATCTGCCCTGCAGAAAAGATGGGGGTTTGCAAAGGGCATAGTCTCTGGCCCTTTTGTAACTTAGGCTGGAAAGTTGGTTTTTGTTTGTTTGTTTGTTTGTTTTCGATTTAGCTAGGAAGTCAGGGTGAATTGGCCTTAGGTTCCCTGCCTCCGGACCTTATTCTCTCCTGCCTCAGAAACATAGTGTGTATAAACTGATTACTTTTTCTAACAATATCCACCTTAGCTCTGTGATTTATCTTTGGAAATGCCCTCTGAGCAACCAAGTTACAGTGTATTGCTTCTGTAGGATTTTAGTTAACATTGTCATATCCAAGTGGGTTGTACCAGATAAAGTGTATGATTCAAAGAACATAGCAGAGATTAGCAGTAATATGGTAGCTATTTTTAGAGAAAGTGTTAGAAGGTTACACATATCAACATCAGTAAGATAAGTGTCTTTTTATTCCCAGCCATGGAATATTTGCAACGTCAGGTTTTTCTGTTGTCTTATTATCTGTGTACTAGAGTTGAAAGCAAATGCTAGTTTTTGGACTGGTGAGCTAACTTGTGAGATAAGCCAGTGTGTTTAGAAATTTTTTTTTTTTTTTTTTTTTTTTAGTCACAGGGTCTCATACTCTGTCACCCGGGCTGGAGAGTCGTGGTGCAGTCTGAGCTCACTGTGGCTTCAAACTGTTGAGCTCAAGCGATCCTCTTGCCTCAGCCTCCCCGGTAATTGCGACTATAGGCATGTACCACCAAGCCTGGCTAATTTTAAAATGTTTTTGTAGAGATGGGTTCTCCCTGTGTTGATCAGGCTGATCTTGAACTCCTGGCCTTAAGCTACCTTGGCCTCCTAAAGAGCTGGGATTGCAGGTGTGATTCACTGCAACCAGCCACGGAAATTTTAAGTCCTGAGGTATTTGGTGCTTTTTGTTATAAGCAGTTTAGATTTGAAATATTGCTCTGTTGCTTACCAGCCACATGATGTGAAAAAGTATCTTAACCTCTCCAAGGTTAAGGCTTTCTCATCACTATAACATTTAATGTTTTTGTTTTAAGAATTTGAGATAACGTGTATGAAGTAATTGTCTATGTCAATATAATGAGGAAGAAATATCGCTTAAACTAAAATCTGAAACCAGGAAGAGAAGGCTAATTTTGGGTAAGAGTATTGAAACATCCATAACAAAAAACACTAATGACCAAAATCAAATGACAGATTTTTCTTTTGAGTCTGAATTATGTTTTATGAAAAAATTCTCTGTAGATAGAAGATATTTAGTATGACAGTTACCTTTCCTTTTGTAAATTTGAGAAGTACAAATTCATGCTAAGGGTGGCCTTATAATCTCTCAACAATAGGAAGTATCAGTTTATAAGCTCAAATTTTTAAAAAGTTTAGTAGCATTATCTTTTTTCTACAAAAGACATTGAGATTTTAATGCTCTTATAGAAATCAGAAGTTTGAGCTTTAAAATTGCAAATAACAATTATAAAAGTAAACATAGTAGAAGAAATGACTCATTTTCTTATTGCTATGACTCTTGCATATTTAGTTAGTTAATAATTCAGGTGATAGGAATATTCTTTGGACCAGAAACTCTTAAGTTCTACATTCTACCATGATTAGATTGCCTGTCTTATAATGAATAACGAACACGGTTTTATGAAAAGTCACTCTGTAATGAAAAACCTAAATATGCTGCCAATAAATTGTAGCACTACATTTAAAGCCACTCTGTTGATGGAAGTTAAATTTCCCATCCTTAAAGTGGCATTTTCTTTCTTTCCTTTTAATTTTTTAATGGCTCCTGTATGTCAGAATTACAAATTGATTTTTTTTTAATTTTAAATCAACTGTGGAATAAGGATTAGAACCCAAGTTTCCAGTCATATGATAGAATATACAATAGGATCAAAATTTTGTTCTGAATAGCGTATTTATCAGACATTTTATTTTTTGGTGGTGAGATCACACTGGAGTGCGGTGGTGTGATCTCAGCTCACTGCAGCCTCCACCTTCTGGGCTTAAGCAATCCTCCTGCCTCAGCCTCCTGAGTAGCTGGGAATACAGGTGTGCACCACCACACCTGGCTAATTTTTCTATTTTTGGTAGAGACAGGATTTTGCCACGTTGCCCAGGCTGGTCTCAAACTCCTGGCCTCAAGTGATCCGCCCACCTTTGCCTCCCAAAGTGCTGGGATGACAAGTGTGATTATGAGACATTTTATATTCATAAAAATTTATTTCTTGTTAGTGTAATTAATGAAGAGACTAAAGGGTAACCCAAAGGCAACGAATTATTCAGAAGAGATTTTGAAATAATCGTGAAGTCATTCTGAATATAAAATGGCTTCCCACAATACTAAAAATATGCAGACTGTACATTCAGCTGCCAGAAAATGAGAGAGCTCGTTAAGTTTTGAATGGAAAGCATTAAAGTAAACATTATTTATATGTTTAAAAAGAAATATATTTTCTTATATATATAAATTACGTCTTTTAACTCGTTTTCTAGCATTTTTTTTTCTTTTTCTCTCACTCAACCTCCATCATTGACTATTTTTGCCTTCTCCATGTATATTTTATTTTTGAGGACAGTTCTGCATGTGAATTTAAGATTTACCAGGTAACTTCTGGGTATCATTTCGTTGTTCTCACAGACCGTGTCAAACCTTCCTTCTCACTTCCTCCCTTCTGCTGAGATTCAGGTTTTAAAAATTCCTAGGATTAATGGTGTTTGGGGGCTGATTTTGCTGGGTTTGACACGGTTGCATTTTAGATACCTAGAAAAACATGTCAAGTGGTGACCAGGACTTGGTTGGGGCCAAAATGAATTTACAAGCTAGTGTTTTCTAGGATATTTGTATTGATTTTTCTCTAGCAGCTAATCAGTCAGTTTCAGTTGTGTAAGTGATGGAGCAAACCTTTTTAAGTGTGCAGGGTGAGTGGTGTGGAAACAACACCTTTCACCGCTGTCTCTGGAATCAAAATGCAGAGATGATGGATGAGCTGTTTTTATAGCTATCGTGTGCTTTTCTAGACCTCATTTGTGTGTTACTACTTTTTGGCTTCCTCATAAATCTGAAAAGCTCCTGCAAGATAAGTGGCATAAACTGGTTATGGAAAGGTAAAATAAATTAGGATGAAATATTCAGAACAGGAAGAAAATTCCTTGATGCCTAGTGATTTTGATATTAATGTTGGAATTTTAAAAAATGGGTTTTGTATTTCAAGACTTGCAAAGATACTATCTATTGTGTATAAGATTAATTATGAAATGCCACCATAGTACATTGCTTTCTGCTTTTTTGGATAGGAAAGAATATGAGCAATATTTGATTTTCTATTGTATAAGCTTAAAATTGTTCAGTTGTACACTTTACATCAAGTTCCATTTGACTATAATGATGATTAGTATACATTGATTTCAACCCAAGATTAAAAGGGGGCTAGTAATTGCATTCTGTTGATTTATATGGCAGTTAAATTAAATGTCTATTTAATTCCTTTATCTTTTCATATGTGCTGTATCCAGTTGAGAAATGCATGTTATCTATACGATTAACGATGCAATTTACATGTTTGTTATAACAATTGTAAACTTCCAAAAAGGATTTTGGGCAGCTTACATTAAATGATTGTATGTAAAAGACCATGGATCTAAGAGCCATGTAAAATGCTGTACTGTGTTTTGAAAGAGGGAAGATAATTTTACCACTAGTGAATCCTGGCTTTTCAGAAGAATAAAGAAATGGAGTGATTTCTATAATCTTGACAGGAGTATGTAAAAGAAAGCATATAGTTTACCAAGAGAAGTCTACATATTTCTAGGCACTAAGCACTAAGAATTATTGTCATGCATTTTTACCTGAGAGACACTGAATGATACAGTAGAAATGTTTTTGACTACTGATAGAAATTGAAGATATATTCTCCACCTGACTTTTTCTTTTCTTGATTCTTGCAAAACCCAAAAATATAATATTAAAATGTAACCTTTAAAAGACATTTTTTGGGAGAACTAAATAAATGTATAATACACATAACTTGATAGTGAACACAATGCCTAAATAGCGATTTATCAGATACTCAGTTTAAACAAGCTACGATTAATCACTGTGATTTCAGGGACTCTAAGTGAAGGCTATCAGTGGCAAAAACAGAGTATAATTTATGTGCTCTTTGCCTATTCAGATGTCTGAGTTTCTGTTAGTGTTGTTCAAACTTTTCTTAGCAACAAAAGGAACCCTTTTTACAAATGAAACTTGAAAAAGTAGAGGCGGACCACCGTGACTGAAGTAGAAGTGGGGCCCTGTTTAATGTGGCCTTTCCTCAGAACTTTTAGGAGTCAGCCAGAATCTGCAGGTTTAGATTCGTGTTTCTAATTAGTTAGGGTATTCCTTAACATCGTAATCCAGGAGTGGGGGATGTTTCCTTAAAGGACAAATAGTAAACGTTTTAGACTTTGCGGGCCATAATGTCTGTGTGACAGCTATTTAGTTCTGCCCTTGTAGCATGAAAGCAGCTACAGAAAATATGCAAATGAATGGATGTGGCTGTGTTCCATTCAAACTGGATGATAGGTTGGTCATGGTGGCTCACGCCTGTATTCCCAGCACTTTGGGAGGCTGAGGCAGGTGGATCACCTGAGGTTAGGAGTTCGAGATCAGGCTGGCAAACAGGGTGAAACCCCGTCTCTACTAAAAGTACGAAAATTAGCCAGGTGTGATGGAGCACGCCTGTAAAGCCAGCTACTTGGGAGGCTGAGGCAGGAGAATCATTTGAACCCAGAAGGCGGAGGTTGCAGTGAGCCAGGATCGTGCCACTGTACTTCAGTCCAGGCAACAGAGGGGACTTCGTCTCAAAAACAAAACAAAACACCTATATGACAGGGATGATTGATGAAGGTTCTATGGTCAATTTTGGGGGGAAGTTAATTTAAACGAATAATCAGGGTTCTTCATGGCAGAACTTCTGGTTGTGTCTAATATGTTAATACATATTGTCAATCCATAAGAGAAGAATTTAGCCTCTATTGATATAGTATAGTTTAATGTTCTCAGTCTGGCTGTTTAACTTACTTGGCAGTCTTATACTACCAAAACCAAATGTGTCTGCATCATAACACTAACAGTTGCATCACGGTTTCCATGGATGGGGGCTCTGTGTTTTCTAAAATACAGGTTATTTCAATGATGGTCAGAGGCGAGAACTACAATTAAGAATGACTATCTAGATAATTTTTTGGTTGAAGCTGTAAAATGAGCTGATCTTCTCAATTCTGTAGTCAGAAGGATTCTGAGGAGAAACCCTGGTTAATTAGTATAGAATAGCCATGTTAGGGAAGGTGGAGGGGCAACACAATTGTTGTTAATTTGCTAATACCAGCCTAGATAGTGAATTGGTGGTTTCGAGTCCAAAGGTGCTTATTTAAATTAAAAGGCTCAGCTATTTTTGTTATCAACCAAGACATCACAGAAGGGTGGCTGACATTTATGGAGTACTTACTGTGCAGATGTAGGAATTACAATGAAAACCACGTGGTCCTTATCTTTAAGGAACCCCTCCTAGTTTAGAAGAGAGAGTAGCAAGTTGGACTAATGAAAATTGGAGGATGCGGAAACAGAAACCAAATTTGGGATAACAGAAGTCATTCTTAAAATCAACCAGGATTTCCTCCTCAGAATCCCTCTCACTAAGTTCTTGTTAGCCACTGCCATTGATTATGATGAGTGTTCAAGATGAAATCTACTTGCCATTCTGAATCCTGAGGCTTCTGTGATGCCATAGTCTCTGAAAGAAGGAAACCAAATGGTGACTCTTTAACCAAAGGAACTGTTGGAACTATGTAGCTGTTATTTTTCCATTCATTCAACAGATATTTATTCAGCATTCATTGGAAGCAGTTCTTAGGCCAGGCGCAGTGGCTCATGCTTGTAATCCCAGCACTTTGGGAGGCCGAGGTGGGTGGATCAAGAGGTCAGGCGTTCGAGACCAGCCTGGCCAACATGGTGAAACCCCGTCTCTACTAAAAATATAAAAATTAGCTGGGTGTGGTGGCACGTACCTGTCGTCCCAACTACTCAGGAGAGTGAGGCGGGAGAATCGCTTGAACCCAGTAGGCGGAGGTTGTAGTGGGCTGAGATCACGCCACGACACTGCATCCTGACTGACAGAGTGTGGAGCGTGGCGGGGAAGAAGCAGTTTTATTTTTGCTAATAGGCTCTTGCTTTAGAAAAGGTATGATAACAGTAGATTATTACAATCAGTAATTGATGACTTCTGCCAATAAGAGGATAGCAGGAGAGGTTTGCTGATAATGGAGCAAACAGCTTATCCTTGCTGTGGGAAACAAGGATGTGATTCCAAGGTTGTTACATGTGTTCATAAGTCTGAGTTTTCATAGTTCAGAGTATGTATAATCCAAAGTACAGAAGATCTGCTCCTTCTGGAAATACCTTTTAAAATCTGTCCTTCTGAAAATCATAGTGTAGTCATCCTTCACTGCTAGGTGAGTTTTATTTACTTTTTACTCTTTTGTGTTCTATAAAACAATTTACAGACATGCAGTTAAGTGTGAAAGTTATATAAAATAAGGCTGGCTGTGATGGCTCACGCCTGTAATCCCAGCGCCTTTTGGAGTCCGAGGAGGGCAGATCACCTGAGGTCGGGAGTTCGAGCCGAGCGTGACCAACATGGAGAAACCCTGTCTGTATTAAAAATACAAAATTACCCAGGGGTAGTGGCATATGCCTGCAATTCCAGCTGCCTGGGAGGAGGAGGCAGGATAATCGCTTGAACCTAGGAGGGCGGAGGTTGCAGTGAGCTGAGATCGTGCCTTTGTGCTCTAGTCTGGGCAGCAAGAGTGAAACTCCTTCTCAAAAAAAAAAAAAAATGTATAAAATATTGAGACTCTGGGAAAACAGCTAAGAATAGAAAGTCTGAGACTTGGTGGGAAGTTGGAACACAGGAAAGTTGGCCATAATCAACCATGCGGTTTTTAGAATCAAGCTGCAGTTCTGACTCGTAGCTTCTTGAACGCTTATTGTCTTTAAAGAAAACTAGTATCAGCTTGGCATTGAATTTGAAAGAGTTTTCACATAAGGAATGGTGAGGGATAGCGTAAGTTACAGCAGCCTCCCTTTCACACTCACTCGCATACTGTGTTTCTGAAAGTTGTATATTTTGGCATTTCTTGTTATAACTTGCGGACATGCCAGCTGGGCGTGGTGGCTCACGCCTATAATCCCCAGCATTTTGGAAGGTTGAGGCAGATGTATCACCCACGGTCAGGAGCTTGAAACCAGCCTCGTCAACATGGTGAATCCCCATCTCTATTGAAAGTACAAAAGATAGCCGGGCATGGTGGTGCACACCTGTAATCCCAGCTACTCGGGAGGCTGAGGCTGGAGAATTGCTTGAACCCTGGAGGCGGAGGTTGCAGTGAACCAAGATCATGCCATTGCACTCCAGTCTGGGCGACAGAATGAGACTCAAAAAAAAGAACTTGCAGACGTGTCTTGAAAAGCGTGACACCCTGAAGGGATTTCTTGGATGCTAAGACAGTACAAAGTATGCTACTCACTGATAATCTGGTCCACTTCGGAGCCATTGGGTGCTGTAAAGGACTCGTGCCATAGAGGCTAGTAGCTTAGGGGTTTGTACACCATAGGTCATTTTGTGAGGTGAGATGGCTAGGTCCAGGAAGAAAACATTAGAATTTGTATTTAATTTGTGTTTTCTCATCCTTTAAATTTTCCTTCTTTTGTGTATGGTTCATATTGCATATAAAGTATACATCTATGGGAATACTTTTTAAAAATGTTTTAGCTGATTCAGAAAGTGATACTTAAAAATGTGGAGACCACTGATTGAAAAGAACAAACAGCCTGCCCATTTTCTGCCATAAACATCACTCTTTCATCCAGGCATTTGGTTTGAATTGGCAACAGGGTTCTGTGTTCACTATCAAGATCCTGAGGTGCCCATGTTCTGTTTTGATTGAGTGCAAATCCACCTGCTTTTGGGATCAAGTAAGCAAACTATGAAGTCTATGCTCTTTGTAGGAAAACCGATGTGTTTAATGAAGACTTTTCCTGCATCTGGTGACAGCCATGTGTCGTCTCTGCTCAGAGATGGAGAGAAATGCTGCTTCCTCAGGAGCACCTGTTTCCCATTTCTTCCACCTGTGTTTTAGGACACGGGCAGACTGAACCAAAATGGGAATGGGGTGAGGCGTATGTGGCAGTATGAATGTGGGTTTAGTAGGTGTGCAATAAATGCTGATGGAGTGGCTAATCTTGAACTCATTATGCCTGACGAAATTCCATGTATGACTTGGAACCCATAATGAAAAAAGTAGTATGGAAAACCCATATTTTTTAACTGGGCAAGAGATATTGCTTAATTTCAGCTGTTCTTCCAGCACAATTGAATGCTGCATCTTATGACACGGGCTTGATTTTATAACACCAGATATTTAGTGTTGGTGGCTTTCCAAGATTTACAACAGAGAAATAATTTACTTTGAGAAATCATCTAGTAGTGAACAGGTACCTAACATTTTATGAAAAGGGTATGTCCACCTAGTTCCACATTTATAGTTATGAATAATATATATTTGCTTTGACACCTTTACTAAACAGAATTCTACACATGATTCTTGTGTCAAGGGATGAGAGTTAACCAAGTGTTTGCTTTTACCATTTGAACTGAGGCTGATCTGTCTCTGTGATGATGTTGGTGAACTTTAAAGACTGCAAGTTGGTTTTGGAAAGTTGTTTAATGGAATTTTAACAGCCTTGGAAAGATGTGAAAGTGATACTGCTACCTGGTGGTTTGTAAAGCTGACCTTTGTGAGATGTTTTCTGGGCAGAAGTGCTACTTTGCGATGCCAGCAGCCTTTATTGATTCTGCAGAGTCTGCAGTTTTCTAACACTGGCTGCCAATTCATTCCAGTTGAAAAATTATTAAGTTTCTTCTCCTGCTTGTGTGGATATTAAATTGCAGTAAATATACTTGCACAACATCAGGTAGGGTGAGCAAAATTTTCTGCCTGGAAAAAAAAAATGTTTGTTAGTGGGATCTTGGCTGTTCTGCAGAGGTAGTAAATTTCTGTATTTCTTTTTATTTGCTGTTCTCAGTTTTTTTTTAATTTCTCTTGGTGAGTTCTAACACATTTCTTGTTATTTGTAATAAAGAAAGAAAAGTTTGATTTAAATTTCTTACTTTTAAAAATAAGCCCTCTTAGTTAATCATTTCCAGTAGTGTGAACAAGAGTGAATCCTGGGTGGTAAGAGTTTTTAACCTGTGACAGTATAATTGGGCAAGAATGAGAAAGAATTGATGGAAAAATGAATGAATAAGGAATAAATGATTAGGTGATGATACACGCCACATGGATCTTTCTGATGAGTTTAATTTTAGTTAAGGAAAGGGATTGATGACGAGATAGTGATCATTTATAAAAGTGGATTTTAAACACCGTCATCTTTAAGAATAACCTCTGGACATAGATGTTACTGAGGTCATTGGCAGTTATTGAGGTGTATGTTTGAAATGCAAATATCTGGCCATGTTCCCAATTCAGTAGCCCTGCCATAGGCCCAGGAATTTGCATTTTGCAACAACAGTCATTCCAAATGTTTCCGAGACAGATGATGCAAAGACCACTTCTAGAAACATTTGTGTAGAGAACTTCCTTGATTAAATATACCAAGACATTTGAACAAAGTATTAAAGAGGATTGGGGAAGAAATGTACCATTTAGGAATTTCTTTTTTGAGATGAAGTCTTGCTCTATCACCTAGGCGGGAGTGCAGTGGCCTGATCTGGGCTCACTGCAACCTCTACCTCCCGGGTTCAAGTGGTTTTCCTACCTCAGCCTCTCAAGTAACTGGGACTACAGAAGCATGCCACCATGCAGCTAATTTTTGTATTTTTAGTAGAGATGGGGTTTCACCCTGTAGGCCAGGTTCGTCTCAAATTCCTGGCCTCAAGTCTTCCGCCAAAGTGCTAGAATTACAGGCGTGAGCCACCGTGCCCAGCCTCTTCTGGGGAACTTTAAAATACAGGTTTTCAGGCTCGACCTCAAAAGATTCTGATTCTGAACTAGGCTGACAAGCCTGAGAATGTTTGTTTGTTTCTTTGTTGGTTTTTGAGACAGAGTCTCCCTCTGTTTTAGTAAGAGAAATCTGATTGAGAGATCAAGGCCAGAATATGAAACAATAAAACTCAGCATACATAAACCTAAGCGTGTGAAGGTTAAATGGGAGAAGGTCCCGTCTGATTAACAGAACAGGTTCTATTACTTGCCACTTGGAGAGGGTTGGACTTGACTCAGGGTTTACAGGCCACGTGTGCCCTGGGCAAAGCCCACTTTTGGCATAAAAACTATTTGAATATTTAAGTTTAGTTGATTTTATATGTTGCATTATTGCTTATAGATTTCGTAAATGTATTTCGAAATAATCTAAGATTTAACAAATCTGGAAAAGCAACAATTCCTGTTTTCTCTCTCTATAAAAAATGGATACACTTGAAAAATCCCGGGTAGACTATTACTTGGTAGCTCCCAGAATTCATGTTTCGTGTAGACAGATTTTTTCCATAACAGTTGGCTTGCACGTGTGTCTTGCTTTGGCTAACAGAACATTAGAAGGCGTGATGCAACCAGAGGTTCGATAAGCTTATGTGCTGCAGCTTCTTCGTGTGGGATGTTGCTGGAGCCGAGCCACCACTTTAAGGAGATCCATCTACCTTATTGGCAATATTATGTGGACAGAGATGCCTAGCCAGCCCACAGATATTTTAGCTTCCCAGCTGTGACTCCACACATGTGAATGGAGAAATATTGAATGTTCCAGCCACCACACTGATCAAATGACCTGCCCACCTTAGCCTAACCCAGATTGCAGAATTATTTTAAGCCAGTAATTTTTTGTATGGTGTGTTATGCAGCAAGATGTATTTTGTTACTTTTTAATAAGTATTTTAATAGTAAAATATACCTTTGTTACATTTAACTCATAAGATTAGTTAGATAAATTCAGGTATGCTTTTCATGAAACTAAATATATAGTAATATTAGGATTATGGTTTTAACAATGACCGGCATATTACCAGGAACTGTTAAGCATAGAGAAAGCTAAAAATTACACAGCCGGTGGCCAAGTGGCTTTCAGTCTGCAGCCTAGCAAGTAAGTCGTTATATCACTGAGTAATAAGAGCAGTGATTCAGTTAAGCTTGTGATACTGTGACATTTTTATTAAAAGCAGAATAGATTCAATCTGTTTTCATAGTTTCTAGCTCTGTGACCTTAAGAAAGTTACTTATTCTTGCCCAACCTCAGTTTTTTCATCATAAAAATAAGGATAAAGCACACTTTCTAAATAGCTGAAAATTAAACAATTTGATAGTCTGGAATACTTGGAAAATGCTTAATAAATGATTTCTTATATTTACTGTTCTTAATGATATAAGAAGAGAGCAAGAAGCAGAAAAGAGGAACAGGAGAAAGTAAGTCACCACATAAGAAATGACTGTTGACATTCTTTCTACCTTGTCTTCTTTCCAACTTTGTGTGTGTGTGGGTGTGGGTGTAGGTGTGGGTGTGGGTATGTGTGTGCATAGACCCACATGCTCTCACATAGCTAGAAACACTGGAATGTAGGTGTTTTTCAGATAACAGAGTGCATACAGATTATCTGGGAATTTCATTAACATGCAAATTTTTTCTTGGTAGGTTGTGTATGGGGCCTGAGAGTCTGCATTTTTAAGCTCCCAGGTATTGCTGATACCATTGGTGCTTAGGATTACACTGAGTAGAAATGGCCTATAGGATGACATGATGCTTGAGGTCCTTTGTATTTTGGTCTCAATTCTCTTCAGATAACATCTCTTCTCATTCTGCACCACATAATTGGTTCTCCAATCACTGCAGCATCTTTTCTTCATACATCATTGATAGTGCTTACTAGATTTAGACAAAGTGATTGCTTAGATGTTTTTATCCTCTACTTCATCTCCTCTTTAGTAAGGACTCCTTGGGTCTTACTTATCTTGATATCACTATTAATGTTCAATAAATGTTTTTTGAATAAATGTATGCATGCATGCCTCTGTGATCTTCAGAACTGTGAAATGGAAACTTCATCTTTTGCCTTACTAATTGGAAGCAGTGAACATTTTCACAATGAGCTTTGTAAATGTCTGGCTATGGATCCTGGAGTTTGAAGGAATACCCAGCTAGCACCCATAATTGGTAATGAGAAAAATGGATTGTTCACAGATGTTAGGGAATTTAAGGAGGATAATATGGATTGGGCACAGTTAAGACTATGTATTTTTATGAATATTAATGTATATCCATATATAATATGTAAGCAAATAATGGCAAACTGGATAATATTTGAAATGAAGGGAATCATTTGTATACGAAATGTTGAAGAAAACTGGAATTCAAAAGAAAATACATTTCCTTTGAAAAATCAGATTGTTTTTACATTTATATTTGTTCACTCTGGTTACAGCTGTACTTTTTCAGACTTGGAATAACTTATATGCAATGGTCTGACCTTCATTTATAGTTGTACTGACTTGGAGATGTAATTCACTATGTAATTTGTTTTAGTGAAAAAAGGGGAGAGGGTCAGAGAAACTTGGCACTATGTTAACTGGAGAATAAATTGAATAAGGATTTTAAAATAATTTCACTTACCGTATTAGCCCAGCATTTGAATGTTTCCAGCAATCATGTATCTGTAACTACATTAATTCATAAATATTGCAGTCACATAAAAATATCCCTTTCCCAATGAATTTTGAAAATTTGTAATGTTTTTACTTAGATCAACTGACATTTTGCATTTTATTGTGTTTCTTGACTTAAAATGATGGCATTTAAAATAGCTTACTTTGAGTAATACAAGCAAATGATTGAGAATTTTTTCTCATGCATTAGCCAAGGTTAGCGTGCATGTTAATCCTAATTGTTATTACTATTATTTGTTTATTTATGAAACATTTGTCAAGTGCCTATTAAGTGGAAAGTTTTTGATAGTGAAATGATGTTTACATTTTACATTTTCTATTACAAATTATGGAACATCAGCAGAAGCAATTTGTGATTTCTGACTGTGACTGATCGCAAGTTATGAAACTAATATATTTTTTCTTCATTAAAATATAAAATTGCTAAAAATAAAGTGCTACTTAATAACAGCTGGCTTGTTCAGAATAAATAGAGACAAAACTGAATGGAAACTTGGACCAATGTATTTTAGGTAAAATGGTATTTTTCAAATTAAGTATCGGCTGTTTCTTGACATCTTATAGTCAACCACCCTATTGCTAAGCATTCTTAAATATGGACTTCAGAAATCAAAATTCTCATTTCTAAATAAGTAAAAATTTATTTTACATGCTGCATATTTATTATATCCCACCATCAATAAACATAAAATAGCACATGGCTGATTTTTTCCCTTACTTCATTTTCATTCTTTTTTTTTATTTATGATAATGATTGTTTTCTCTGAGTACAGGTGTGCTTACAAATACAATTTAGGCATTATGCTGTTTCATGGGTCCTTAGATAAATAAAATTAAGAAATGTGTATCAAATAATTTTCTTTGTACTTTTGCATCTAGCTTTTCATTTTATCCTTGTATTTACCTCATGAATTATTGCTGTTGGTGCTTGTTATCTGTGTTGCTGAAGCACAGAGAAGTTACCCTTAGAGTCTGAGGACGAGTATTAAAATAGAGATCTCCTGATTGATGGGCCTCTGCTCTTTGCACTATAGCATGCTGTTCCTCAGGGAACACGTTGAGCTCAAATACTTGGTATTGCAAATGCATTTGTTGCTGTGGTACAGTTTAGTTTACTGTGATAACTGAGGTCATTTCATCAGTTGGGCTCATTCTGAGAGAAGCCCTTAGTGGAATTGCAGTCATAATGCTCTTGAATTGCCCTGACGACATTTCCCTGGACCTCAGTTTTGTTGTCCATACCTGTTTCACAAAGATGAAATACCTGTTAAATACAACAGAATACTGAAAATCAGAGCCAAGCAAAACTTCTAGGCCCTAAAGACCTTAATATACCAACAGAAAAGTGTTTTAATATTTGTATTCATAAACAAGACCACATATAAGTACATTCACTAAGCAGTGCTGTAAGGTACCTTTAAAACCAACTGTGGAAATTGTAAAAAATACCTGTTCTTATCAAATTTTGAGATTGAAATTTTTTTTAATAAAAGAAAAATCTGCATTTCATGTTTTAGAAATGTGCACAAAATGGATATAGTAATGATAATGATGCAGAAAGGTTAGTTCTGCCACATGGACCTCTCTTAATTTGAGTCTTGGGATCCGTGAAGATACTGTAGGTCTCCAGTGTATCCATCATAGTCACTTGATTGTCTAAAATCTATGTTCTCTCATGCCACAGGCTTGCATTAAATGAACTGTGAATTTTAATTTGAAACCTATTTGCAAACCAATCCCTATAAAAATGGATTTATAGCTGGAAACCGAGGACTTCAGAAGCGCTGAGTAAATGTAGTTGTGTGCCTGTTTTTAATTTTAGGCAATTGCATTTGTGACCTGCTCGTGTTTTGCTTTACTTTTTGAGAACCAGTGCTCCAAAGAAAGAAAAAATAAACCTACTTTTGTTTCTAGCTTATTTGCAAACCAGGTCAGACGCCCTTGATTAGCTCTCAGTTGGAGGATAATTTGAACCTTGACAGATTGAACCCAAACAGCAGGGTTTCTCTAGTCTGGCCAACAGATAGAAAAAATAAAATAAAAGCTAATGCCAGTTCACAAGCTGTACAACAGGACTGAATAAATGTGCAACTGTTAATGAATAGCTATTTCAAATATTTACAAAAGGCCCAAGAAAAAAGAAAAGATTAGCATCTTAGGCAGCTGTTCTAAGGGAAACCTATTAAAAATAAACATGATAAATGATGCTCAAGAGCTAATATATCTGTCAAATATCAAATACACTCAGAAAAAACTGTTTCAGACACAAAAACTATTCAGACCCATTTGGGCATAAAAGCCATCTTGCCTTGTGGTTTACACCAGCAATTTATTTTTACTCCTTTTAAAATTTATCTTTTCTAACTCCTCATATATTCACACAGATATTGTTTTATAGATTATAAGGCTATGGGTTAGTGGCTAGAATCATTACTGTTGTGTCCATTGTGATTACGTTGGTTAGAAATTTTAAAATTCGCCCATGTGTCATTTGGATGAAGACACACCATTAATTGTTATTTCATGAGATTGCAGATTACATAATGGTTTGACTGTGACAGTAACACCATTTTAGCATCAGGACAATTTTGCTAGGGAATGCTACATAAAAATGGAAATTATTACTGAAGTAGTGAGGGATCGGTTCCCAATGCAGGTTACAGGTACAGTTACTATTGCCTAAACATGCTTGGACATGCTTCTACAGACCCATCCTTCTCTTTGTATATAAAATATTCTTTTTGCACTAAGCTAAAATTAAAGCAAACTGTATGTGACATTTATTAGTGACTTACACAGTAGACCCTTAACATTCAAGATCAACCATTCTGTTTTAACTATTTCTTCATACTTTGAAAATCTGTGGAGAGAAACAATTTGAATTTCCTGTAGCTTGAATTTGTGTTTGAATAGCTTGTACTCTTAGGCTGAAATGTGGGATCAAGTCATTTATTTGATGTGGGAGCTTAGCCAGCATCTCAGCATTTATATCTCAGTGTAATATAGAGTAAGTCTCCTACAATTTTTTAGTTGTAAATTACTAAATCTTTGTCTCTGTGTGGACGATGTCACCGAAAGGAGAGCCAGTTATTAATGGTATGACCTTTGTGAATTTGGAGATTCATAGACAATAAGGATCTACTGTGCTAATATTTGAAGATTTGTCCAATGACTTAGTTATTTTGATTTGTAGTCATTTTCTTACATATAAAAGTGTGATTCACATCAGCATGAGTCATTTTATGAAAGCTCAGAAAAAAAACAGTTTATGTTTGAAGTGTATCCTGTTCAGTTTAGATGACGAAACTGCTTTATATTTGCAGCCCAGACATCACTAATCTAACAGATCTCGGAAGACTGTCAGATTAGGTATATTGTATTATTAGAGTCACTGTGTTTTCAGGCCAGTTTCAGAACCAATGCAGGAGTGTGGTCATTCTTAGCCCCTTCTGACAGGGTAAGTGTTGTCACAGAGACCATGGTGAAGGCTGACACAGAATCATAGGACTTCATGGTCTGGTCCTAACCTATTTCTCTGACTTTACATTTCATTCTTCTCCAAGGATGCACTTACTTCAGCAGTGTCTTTGTTGAATAATTTCCCCTATCCCTAACCCAAACTAGCACTATCGAAAGCTTCATAATTACCTGTCACCTGGAATCGCCTTTAATCAGCATTAATTCATTTTTGCCCACTAATGTAGAGGTTAGGAAATGGGAGGGAAATGGCCTAAGAACATGATCCATACGTAGTACATCTATATGGATGTATAGAGGTGGCATGAATAGGTGTTAAGGGAATGAGGAAGAAAGCTAGGCAGATTTGTCCTTTCTTTTGAGTTATGTGTTGCTTCTGTATAATAAACGATGCTCTTCTTATATTGCTGTTTAATTAGTTCAGATACACACATAGGCATACATTCATACATGAGGGGAATTATAATTTATACATATAAGAAGGAAAATACCAATACTGTTGATATTTTTAATGGTGACTTTCCTATTTTTTGCTGTGTAGAAAGGGTACTAAATATCACCACCATTCTAAAAGTAGTTTTGGTGAAATCTGAAAGGATCTGCTCCTTTTTTAGTTGATCCAGACTCCATTGATAACACTAAATTCTCAGGCTCTTCTGCAGTTATAGACCCTGAAACTTAGACTCTCTTTGTACTTCATCATTGTAATTTACACACAGGGTTGGTACATTCCCTTCAAGACAGTTTGCCTTGCGCTTCCAGCTGCTCCCCAATAGCCATTGTGCTGAATAAGCACTTATTTCAGTGTGTCCTTGATAAAATTAATGCAGGCATCTGCAGAAGCGGCCGTAGCAGCAGCAGCTGCAGTGCCTTATGGAAGCCAACTTCTGCTTAGCATTGTGATAAAAGAAATAGTTCTGAGCTGGAAGCTAATGTTGGCTTATTTTTAGCATAAAAAGAGTTGCACCTGCCAGGGCTAGCGGAGGACTGAGGTTTGTTGATTACACGTTCTTGTTAGTGCCATTGTTATTGGTAAAATGGGCATGATGTCATCCTTATCAAACTGAATTGGCACCCTGCAGAGTGACAAATAATTTACCCTCTGCGGTTTTATCAGCATGGGCCGTGTGTTAGAAGTGACTGGAGTGCTGAGTTTTCACAGTTGAATGCTATGGAACTGCAGAGGTGTATGAAAATGAAAGGGATTGATACTTGTAATCAGTGCACATAGTAATGGCCAAGGTGTAATGAAACATAAGTGCACATTTAGGGTAATTATGCTGCTACCAGGTGGGGCCCTGGGGCTTTGCATGTATAGAAGCTGCTTGAGGTGGCGGATGTGCAGGGAGGATGACTGCAGCACCATCTGGTAGATTCTCATTTTCTCATTAATTCTTCTGTCCCCTAAGTCTGGGCCACATTGATTTGAACAGCACTTCATCTGTTCAGTATCTCATCTCATTTTAGTTGGGAGTTGCTCTCGTCAGTGGTATGGATATGATGTAATTCACAGTCTCGGCCATGTGAGATGTATTAAAACAAGTCATCTAGTTGATTTTCTTGTTGAGTAAAGCTAACTATCCTTAGTAACATTCCCATAACCATCTGATTCTAAACCATTTTCCACTCTTGTCATTATTTAAAAAATAAAATAGAGTGATTTAAATTAGCCAAATGAACTTTGTTCTTAAAAATAATTTATCAAGTATAATGTAAAGAGTAAATAGTAAACTGTATATTCCTTGGCCTTTTTTTTTAACCTGTGTGTTTTATTTCTGCAGGCCGATGTAGTTTTTGTCTCAAATATAACAAAAATTTATTTAGTCAAGCTTCAGAATAAGAAAGCATGGCGACGGCTGCCCAGCAGTATGAACATAATAAACACCACTGAATGCACACTTAAGAATGGATAAAATGGCTAAAAAGAAAAAAATAGTATTTGAGGTTGTATCTTGTATAGGGAAATATCATTCTTAAAACTTGCCTGCCGGGCGTGGTGGCTCACACCTGTAATCCCAGCACTTTGGGAGGCTGACTGGCGGATCACCTGAGATCAGAAGTTCGAGACCAGCCTGACCAATATGGTGAAACCCCGTCTTTAAAAAAAAAAAAAAAAAACCTTGCCAAATGAATTTTGTATGAATACTTTCACATAATATTAAAAATATTTAAGATTTCTAGCATAATAGTAGTAGGTAGTTTATGTTTGATTGCCTTATCAATGTGAATATTAATATGAAACATTTTTAAAGATCCATAGTATATATTCATATAACATAGATTTCACAATGAAGTAGCATCTGATGGCTGATTTTTTAATGCTGTATAATTTATGACAGTCTACAGTGTATCAAAATAATTTGGATGATCTTCTAGCATCTGTGATTGTATGTAACTGACATTAGTGACTTCACAATTTTTTAATAAGTACAAATATAACATTTATGTGATCTGAGTGCTTGAACAGCTTTCTATAAATAATAGAAATGTCCCCATTAAAATGTTCCACTGAGAGAATCCCCATGCATGTTGTCATTTTATTTCCATGAATGTTCCTAAAATGGAGAATGAGAGAAAAACCTATTCACTTCTTCCAAACAGTACATGAATACTCCCTGTGATGTCTTGAGGTCATTATTTGTTAGTATAGTGCCGCAAAGGTGTGGAGAGCTGTTCTGTCAGTGACACTGCTGCCATCTGAATGTCCCATCACTGATTTCCAGCTTGTTGTCCAGATAACTCAGGCTCCATGGGAGGATAGATTTATAAGCTACTTTAGTACCTGAAAATGCCCAACTAACTTTTTTTCCACATTTAACTTGAATAAGCCTACTATAAAAAGTTAACAAAATGTATCTTATTTTTCCCTTATTCTGTTTCTACAAACATTTAGGATAGCAACAAGAGTTGGCTGAAAACTCCTTTTAAGTTATATCTTGGGAAATTACTTGATTTTTGCTTAATATATACTATGACGATAGAAAGCATACCAGCAGTACTTTCTTTCTTTCCTCAAGTTTACTTGTTTGTTTTCAAAGCATTAAAGTATCAGCAAATTTTCCCCTCATACATTCAATAGGCATTTGCTCTCTCACCTGTTTATTTACAGGCTGTGAGTATAGTGAGAGCCAGGGCAGTGAGATGACACTGTTGAATCCTGAGTTGGCCACGAGCCATGTATGTGACCTTGGGAAAATAATTTAACTTTTCCAAGTGTCAGTTGTTTCAACATGAGGATAATAATTTTTTACCTTGTGTAAATTGTGAGAGATCATCCTAATGATTGAGCATAAGCACTCAGTAGATGGTCAGGACTGTGGTGCACATTTACCAACAAAATATCCATGGCATAAAAATGATCAAGAACCCATAACGTAGTATTTAAATTATCTTCAAAGAAATCATTACACAGGAAAAATGCAAACGTAAGTTGTTACATTTGCTAATACTGCACATTCTTCTAGGTCAAGAGTGGCCTCATACCCACACACAATTCCAAGGTACTTATTGCACACAAGTAATGCCAACTGACTGAGGCATTAATTAACTTCTCCTAATTGGTTAATTAAAATTAATAATTAACCAATTAGGAGAAGTACCTGTGGATCTCTTCTCATGGTGATATTTTTAAATGTGTAAAATAAAATTCATAGGATTAAAAGAAAGCAAGTTATGTTGAAATGGCATTATCAGTACATGAAAAGGACATTTTTGTAATATATGTGCTTCTTTGTCGAGAAGCTGAATAATAAGATGCAGCTGTGGGTCTAATAATTACCATAATTTCAAAGTAGTATATATTTCAAGACACCTGAAATAATTGTAATATGATATGCAAATTTTTATAATTTCTCATGGGTAAAGTCACAGCCACTACAAATAGCTATAACTTGTTGCCTACATTCACAATTGTAGAATTGGTAAATTTTGGCTAGAATTAAATGAAAACAAAGTTGTGAAGTTTAAAAATTTTTTTAATTTTTGCATCCAAGTTCAGGCTCTTTTCACTCCCTTAGTCTTTTGACTAATACCTTCAGAGTTTCTGGCCCCAAGATAAGAACCCCTGGTGATATACAGTTAATTCTCAAATAGCTTTCTTAATGAAGATATAAGCAACAACAACAATGATAAAAACTAATAAAAGCCCTTAGTGACACCAAGAAAATAATCCGAAAATGATTAGGCCAGAAGGTTTGTGTTGTCTTGGCCCTTGACCAAGACCTCTAGTTGATAGACCCTTCAGGGTTACCTCTCTCGGTCCCCGTCTTGCAGTTTAGCCATGTCTTAGCAGTTGGTACTAAATAGTTCCTTCTTATTTGATGATGATTTTAAATACGTTTACGATTTTGTCTGAATTGGAATCCAAAGTTTCCTTGAAATTAAAATCCTTCCCTGTTGAATCTGGGTGTCATAGCTCTATAAGATTCAATTCGTTTACAAACAATGTATTTGTCTCTTTACCTGTGAACAAGGAATGCTTAAGAACCACGGTAGGCTTGGAATTTGCAACTAATTTGACCCAATCTTGAGTAGATGGCCAAACTAAAATCGTAAAATTATTTTGCCCAAACATAGGGCAGCAGAAAAGACTCAAGCATGTTTCTTAGAGATTGTAGCTGCGTGTTTCTAGATATCTTTAATAAAAGGGAATTGCCACAAAAATATATAATATTTAAAAACATACCCAACAACTTGTATTATTGAACATATTTTAATTTAAAAATGTCTATTTTAGAACAGCAGTATTTTCATTGTTGCTCTGAATAAGCTTACTTTTCCTAATCATCCCTAAAAAGTTTATCTTTTCTATTTCCTGATTATCTCTTTTAAAGATTAATTTATTCTTATACTTTTGATTATCAAAATTATGCTCAGAACTAAGTAAACATCCTAGCAAGGGTCATCAATGTGTAGAGAAAGATAAATTTGGACTTTCAGGATAGTACAGGATTATAGAGGAGGTAACCCTAAGTTGGGTTTCAGAGAACACACTGGGTTTAGAAGATGTAGAGTTATATGGAAAAAGACTCCCATCCTGGGCTGGAGAAATAATATGAGCAAATGCTGAAAGGCATGAGCATGCATAGTCAGAGCACTCTGCAGTCGGAATAGCTGGGTGGGTGCAGTTCTGTAGGGATGAAATTGTTGAAGCCTTGTGACCTATTATTTTTCCCTTTTCTTTTCTTTTTTTTTTTTTTTGAGACAGAGTTTCCCTCTTCTTGCCCAGGCTGGAGTGCAATGGCACAATCTTTGCTCACCACAACCTCCACCTCCCGGGTTCAAGGGATTCTCCTGCCTCAGCCTCCCGTGTAGCTGGGATTAGGGATGCCCGCCACCATGCCCAGTTAATTTTTGTACTTTTAGTTGAGATGCGGTCCATTGTTGATCATGTTGGTCTCAAACTCCTGGCCTCAGGTGATCCACCCTCGGCCTCCCAAAGTGCTGGGATTACAGGCGTGAACCACTGCACCCAGCCTCTTTTTCCTTTTAATCATATAGGGCATATTAACAAATTGACATTGTAGGAAGGTAATTCAGGTTGTAATACAAAGGATGGTGTGAAAAGGGCACACATTGGAGACAAAAGATCATTAAGGCCTGTTAAAATGTTCCAGGTGGGAGACTTACACTTTGACACTGATTATTGGAAAGGATAGGTTAGAACCAAAGGATATTTTAGAAGACCGATTTTGAAAAACTGGAGAATTAGGAAAAGAACGCAGTCACAAATGACCAAAGTGTGTAACGTGAGTGATTGAAAAGGTTGTCAGTAATGGAATTAGAGATCAAAAAAGGAACAGCATGTTTTATAGGGAAGAGTAATTTTAGTCTTGAGCTCAGTGTAACGTTGTCTTTGTAGAAAAATACAGCTGCCCTTTCTAAATTCTTACTTGTGGCTAAAATTCAAGTTCAAATGAAGTTTTGAGAGTCAAAAATTGGAGTAGAAAGCCAAAGAGGGGGCAGTTGTTTTGCAGAGGATGAGTAGGTTGATGTTTAAGAGATCATTGATGTGGCAATTAGGAACTTAAGAAAGCAATTCAATAGATTAGTTGTTCTCAGACTTTAGTGTGCAAAAGAATTATCTAGGAAGCTTATCAGAAATGTAGATTTAGAAACTCTTTGTTGTATGTCTCTGAGACTAGGGCAGGACTTGGAAGGATGCATTTATAAGGTCTCAGGTGATGCAGATGATAATATTAACGGCAGCTGGTATATATTGAGGACTTCTGATATGCCACACATTGTTCTAAGTTGATTATATTTATAATCATGATCACGTAAGAACCCTACTGAGTTTGCATGTAAGTTTCCTATTTTACAAATGAGAAACAGAATCACAAAGAAGTTGAATAATTTTTTCAAATTTACATAGCCACCAAGCAGTGGTTCTGTGCGCCAGGACCTTGATCACTCTGTTATTCCCATTAAGTGCTGATAATCAGTACTTAGAGTAGGGTCCATTAGAGATACTCACAGGAGGGCTGTTGTCCCAACCTCACGTCCTCCAAGACCTCCAGACATTGTATTTCTTTCCATGCGTGTTTTAAAAGGCAGTGCTTTGTCATGTTACAATTCTTGTAACACTGTTTGACCTTGATTAACTTTTCATATTCTTTGAGCCTCAAGAAATCTAAATGACCAGGTTTCTCTTAACTTCCAGTGAGTGGTTAAGAAAAAATGAGGTCCTAGTGAGTGATTGCAGAAAAAAATGGATTGCAACGCATGGAGTTGCTGAGGGGAAATATCTAGAGGTCAAGGCGTAGTAGAGCAGGTCCAGAGCTCTGTGTGGAAGGGGCTTACGCATGGGAGTCCCAGGTGGGGGAGCTGTGGTTTTAAAACCAGCTCCCTGTTCTTACATAGAATTGTGTTTGTTTGTACTGGCTGGAAGGACGTTGGGCCTGGGATATAGAAGTAAATAATTAGGGTTAGAGGTAGAGTCGGAGGAGATGGCTAAAGCCCCATAAAAGCTACCCTTTGGTGCCCCCAACTATGGAAAGAATGGAGATGCTCTGGCAGATGATGAAATTGTATGGAGGAAATGACATTTTTACATTGGGGGCTATTTATCCATGTTTCTAGATGACAAGGAACAAGGAAATAAGGCAAGGTTTTTTTGTTTGTTTGTTTTGAGACGGAGTGTCCCTCTGTCGTCCAGGCTGGAGTGCGGTGGTGTGATCTCGGCCCACTGCAACCTCTGCCTCCTGGGTTCAGGCAATTCTCCTCTCTCAGCCTTCCAGTTAGCTGGGATTACAGGCGCCAGCCACCATACCTGGCTAATTTTTTTTTAATTGATTGATTGATTGATTTAGAGATGGAGTCTCTGTAGCCCAAGCTGGAGTGCAGTAGTGCAATCTCGGCTCACTGCAACCTCCACCTCCAGGTTCAAGCGATTCTCCTGCCTTGGCCTCCCAAGTAGCTGGAATTACAGGTGCCCGACACCACACCCAGCTGATTTTTTGTATTTTTAGTGGAGATGGGGTTTCACCATGTTGGCCAGGCTGGTCACAAACTCCTGACCTCTAGTGATCACCTGCCTTAGCATCCCATAGTGCTAGGATTACAGACATGAGCCACCGCGCCTGGCCACAATATTTTAATGTTACTGAAGGAAACCTCTTAATAGATGAAAGGGCAACTTCAAAAGAGATAGGAAAGGAAGGTAATGTTAGACACACAAAAGATTAGGGACAGTTCCTACTCTGACCCAAGAAGAAGAAAAGAGAGGTTGTGTCAAAAAACTGGAGATATTTTGAACTGATGGGAGGAGGGCTAAAGAGTTTCGGAATGAGTCATCTCTGGCTCTTTTGATAAGTAGGTGGCAAGACATGCTTCCACATAAGCAGTGAGCATTTGAAGAGCGTGGTTGTATGTGACTTGATCATTCCATATCTTTGTAGACCTTTGAATTGATTAAAAAAAAAAAAATAGAAATGCTTCCAACTCTTATAAAATGTTCCAGTATTTACGGTTAAAATATTTCATGTTCACTGTTGTCTCTGCGATGTGGGGAGTGGGGTTGGAACACCGATTCCAGGAGGGGGCAGCAGCGCTGTGAGCATTTGATTTGGATCTATCCTTTCTCTGTTCATTTGGCTTTTAAAAATTAAGTAATAATGTGTTCTCTGTCTCTATTACCTTCACTAATGAAAAAAATAGGGTCTGTAAAGGCATTTAATAATATTACAATTTATTAATTTATTAGTTTCACATTACTAAACATGGCAATTGTAGAAAATACAAAGCTATTGAAAATTATCCTCATATAGATCTATTTGAAACATTTGATATGATTGAGGCCCAATTTTGTACTGACTCTCTGTGTGATTTGTATAATAAGAAATTGAAAAAAGGCTTACCAGCTTAAATAGCTTTAAAAATATAAACTGTGGGAATATAGGACTAATTGAACTTGTTGAAAGAATTTTTAACAGATAAACATTAATTTTTATTGAGCCCGTACCGAATTGAAAAAGGCTAAACTTACATGTTAAAATAATTTGGCAATCTAACTGCAGATTCAAAATCTCTGAAAATGTAAATAAATTAAAATGTAGGCAGTGTTTTACCATCTGTAATGAATTAGCATTCCATTTTTACCAGCTGCTGCTGGGGTTTTTGAAGCTGAGTCAGGATCTGAACACATTGGTAGGTTTCTGCTGATAAATGTAAGAACCTGTAGTTTAAAACTGGCAGAGCTGGACTGGGGATTAGAAAAGTCACTGCAATTTTAAGCAGCAGATTCTTTAACCTGGGGCTGGCTGTAAGGGTGCACTTTCTGTAAAGATGCTGTCAATACAAATGTGGAGAATAGGCTGCTACTGCTTGCTGCTAACACGTCAGGACATTCAGGGTGCCACTGCTGTTCAGTGTGGAGTGATCCTTGGAATTAAAAAAAAAATCCCCCAAACCTTCTTTAGTAATTGCCTCTTATGTAGTGGACATATTTTAGGCATAGTGACAGTATTTGTGCATTGATGGGATTAATCCTTCATTTGAAGGATTAAATTCATTAATATTTTTTCTTTGTATATTTTTTTATTCCTAAAACATTTATTTTAAGCATACAGGAGATATAAGGATTTCGTATATGAATTTTGAAGTCAGGCAGACCTAGAATTCCTATTACTTCTTAGCCACTCGTAACAGGCAGACCTAGAATTCAGTATGTAATCATTAAACATTTTGTTTTCTTTCCTCATATTGATGAGGATAGTTTTCTTTCGAGTATTTGCTTTAGCACCTTTGATTAATAAAAAAACAACTAGTTAAAAGGTTGGCTAATTCCTTTATAATATATACCCATACACATATACACAGATCTCCCTGTCTCCGCTCTTACCTTTTTATTATCAGTCTTTTCATCACAAATTAGACTTCTACTTATTATAAATTTAAATACTAACAAGAACCAGCTAAAAAATCAATACACTTATTCAGTCGACACATTTAGTTAACATATGGTATATGCTATGCATTGACGGTCTGGTGGTGATGGTTCCAATTCTGGACTCCTGAAGCTTGCATTCTAAATGGAGGATGCTGTAGCCTGCTGTGAATGCAAGAGAATCAATAAGCATGTACATTGTGATCAGTCCTGTGATGGGAAAGACTTGGATAGTTAGGCAAGCCTTCCTGCAGGCAGTGATGTAAAATGTGGAACACTTTACAAAATTGCTGTTCATAAAGGCAGTTACGACTGAGAGATATGAAAACGCCTCACTGTTAAATAAGCATAGTGATTTTGACCTGGACAGGTTTGTCAATGCAGCTACAAGTCTTTGCAGTCTAAAATCTGGTAAGATTTAAGGAATGTTTAGTCTGTTATCTTGAAAGTATCCTTGGAGTTTTCAGATCCTCGCTTTGTCCAACTTGCTGTCCTGTTCCTATTGTCACAGAAACTTCAGGTGTCCTCATAGGCTGACTAGGACCGAGGTGTACCTGTCTGACCATTATATGGGCCAGCCTAAGGTACCTGCTCTGGGGCTAAGACCTGTGTCACCGATTTACTAGTGACTCACCATATACGACCCCTGCTGGCCCTGACTCAGCTTCCTCAGCTGTAGTTCAGTATGAACTCAGAAAACTTGTTTGTGACCCGATATTGGTTCTGTGTTTATTTCTTACTCTTACTCATCCACGCATGACTCACTGGTCCTTGTTTTGAACTTGTGCATGAGGGTTGCTCTGAATTGTGTCTTCCTTCTCCGGGAAGCTGAATCTCTTACCCTGCTTTGACTTGGCCCTTGACTGCTTATAAAGTCTGTAGCTGGCTTTGTATGGTTATAACCCTAGCTCCTTAGGCTGGGAACATGGACCATTTGTGGTCTCTGTTTCCAGCCTTAGCCCTAACCACCCCACTTCCTGCTGCTCCTGTCAAATACACTTACTTACAGTTTTCCATACGTGTCTCAAGCTTCCCTACAAAGATGATGGGTCTTTGCTGACCCTATTTCCTTTCTTCAGGATGAGCTCAAAATTACCACATCAGTTTTGAAAGTTGCTTGAGAATTTATTCCTTCTTGGCAATATTGTATATTTAATAATACTTTACTTTTTTGCACTTTGTGTTATAGTTATTTGCATAATGTCTTGTCACCCCTGCTAGACTGTAAGATGATTTTATCCATATCCCATAGTGTCTTATACGCATAGGTTCTCAGTGAAATTTTGCTGGTTGAACGGAGTGGAGACCCAGACTTTAGATAGGAACTGGGAGCAACAAGATCGAATGTCTTATCTGTCCTTATCTAATAAGCTTCTCCCTCGTTCCCTGGAGGCTTTGATCTATCATAGCCCTTTTTGTGCTCACCTATCACAGAACCTACCCTGCCCTTGTTCCTACATGCAGTATTATTGTGCTGGACTCCTTTGACTGTTAAATAAATCAGTAAATCTTTAAAGCTAACCGTAGCAGCCGGGCACAGTGGCTCATGCCTGCAATCCCAACACTTTGGGAGGCGGAGGCGGGTGGATCACTTGAGCTCAAGAGTTCAAGACCAGCCTGGCCAACATGGTGAAACTCCATCTCTACCAAAAAATATTAAAAAATTAGCCAGGTGCAGTGGCGTGCACTTGTTATCCCAGCTTTTCGGGAGGCTGAGGCAGGAGAATCATTTGAACCTGGGGTTGGAGGGTGGGGAGTGGAGGTTGCAGGGAGCCGAGATCATGCCACTGCACTCCAGCCTGGGTGATAGAGCAAAACTCTGTCTCAAAAAT
>PVKP010010464.1:0-64590 GCA_004027715.1 Plecturocebus donacophilus
GTCCCGTATACTCTGTATTGGGAAGTGCCGCGCCGGGCGCCAGCAAAAGAGCCGCGCCGGCCAAAAGAGTCGCGCTGGCGACCCGTGTGGCTTCTCTGCCGGGAATCTCCCGGTCTGTGGGCAACAAAAATCCGTCGGAAAGTGCGGCGTCCACTCGTTCTCTGCGCTTTCACTGGGAGCTACATTCCTGAGCTGTTGCTAATCGGCCATCTTGGATCTCTCCCTAGTTTTTTCTTTATGTGGCTTTAGAAGGGTCTTCTCCATTCTGAAGGTGTGTTACGCAGATGCTCAAACCTTTATCTCATTATGATCTAAATCTCTAGACCACAGTTCTTAACTCCTTTCTCTGTAGGCCCAGTTTTATATCTGTTATCACTGCATTTTTCTTATGTTTTAAGGCTTTATCTAATCATTGAATATTTTACGTTATATAGTAGAAAGGTATTAGAACCTTTTCTCTGCCATAATGCCAGCAACAGAAAATTAAAATATATAATTATTACTACTTAATACTCTGAATTCATAATCTCTTTGAAAGAATGTGTAAAGTAACAAAATAAGTAACAATACCATGCAGCAAACAATAAATTACATCCAAAATATATGATTTTAATTGATTTTGTTTTGCTCTTGTTTCTTCAATTTAAATTCCATCCAAGTTAAATGAATGTAGCCTTCAAGTCTACGGTCTCAATTCCTTTATAGTTCTACCTGTGAAATTTAAAATACTTTTCTTTTATAGTTATTAAGAAGTATTAATTTGCTGAATCTTAAAATTATATGGAAACCAAATAATAATTTTTATCTTTAGTGTTTTTGAACAACTATTTTCACCTTTTAAAAATCCTAATGTGCTACTTTTTATTTAGAAAAGACAGACAAGAGACTTACTAAATAAAATGTGTGACATTCAAGATACTGAAAACTAATATTTAAAAGGATGTATGTATTAATGCAGTAAAACTTGGGAAAATTTTATCTCTTTACATAAAATTTCAATATATGAAAGATATACCTAAAGGTTTACTAAAATAGGATAAGAATAAGATAAGTGCACAGCACGTTAATTTTTAGAGAAGAACCAGGCATAAATTTAGTGTTTGCCAAATTCTTAGTGTTGAGTAAAAGATTTTTTTTCAGCTTTAAAAATTCTGGGAATAACTCATATGGGTGCACAGTAACTCTAATCAACAGAAGACCAGTGCTTGCTATACACAGAGCTTGAACTTCTATGTCAATCCCCATAGGAGCAGACATTCTGCCTTCAAACTGGAAGTTGAATAGCAGAGCAGCAGGCAAGATACCATTAACCTTAATCACCTTGCTTAGGATGTGGTTATCATTTTACTTTACTACTGCTTTCCTGCTTGTTTTTGAAGAATACCTATAATCCTGTCAAAATTGTTATTAGGAACAACATTTATTATAATGACTTTGTAAAAAAAAATCCTTAAGTGAATTCTGTCCACTGATTTATTAGCTTTTTGAATCATACATGTTCAAAGTATGATGTGAGAAATTTTTTTGAATCCTTTTCCCAACACCTTTCCTTTTGACTTAGCTGGTATTATGCCAAAGCAAAAATAATTCTGTGTTGTGCTTTTAATATATACATGGATATATAATACCTCTTTTTAATCATCTTTCTTCATATAACTTAATTTTTTCATTCATTACGTTTTATACTAGTGCTAGTAATTCTGAGTTGTGTTTGGAAAATATATCATGATAAGTGTCTAACATTTGTGAGTGACAACTATAGGTAAGGAAAATCAGCAGAGGCATGGTATGTTTGCATGTTTATGATAAGAACTGATTTTTAGATTCTATTTTATATTTTTCTAGATCCCTTTATAAATTCATAGTTTTTATATTAGTTTTCTTTATAAACAAAGAACAGTGTTTCTGCCCAAGATGTTTATACGTAAATTTTTGTCTTTAAATACACAGAGATTGAAAGATGTTGGTGGAGAAGCATTTTACCCATTACTTGAAGATGAGTGAGTATATATAGTCTCACTTCACATTTATTTTTCTTTCTGTTTACATTAGATTTATAAGAATTTTTTACATTTTCTTTGAAATGTGTTTCCTAAATAGAAAATAAAAACATGATGTTTTGGTTTATTAAAATTTTTAAATTTTTTCTGAAATCACTGTCAATAGAGTTAAAAAGAAAAAAAAATAAAATTTTGTACCTTTTGTGGATTTTTTCTTTCCTTTGTTCTCTTTTACAGCCAGTCTAATTTACCTCATTCAAACAGCAATAATGAGTTGTCTGCAGCTGCCACTCTCCCTTTAATCATCAGAGAGAAGGACACAGAGTACCAACTAAACAGAATTATTCTCTTTGACAGGCTGCTAAAGGTGTGGATTCTAAAGTATAAAATGTTAACAATAGCCCATATGGAATATTTTTTTTATTTTGTCGATAATTCTTAGGAAATCTTGAGTATGAGAAAACTAATTTTTGTGACCTATCTTGTCTAGTTAACTTTAATTTTAAAAATGATACATGTTCTTAGTAAGTAAAATTAAAAAGAAAAGCAAGTTGTGTTACTGTATGTAAAATCATGTTAGACAAGGACTAATATCCTTATTTTTTAAAAGAAGACTTAAAAGTGACAGTAAAAAGCATCAGTATTGAAACAGAGAAATGGATAGAGTACATAATATAAATACAATTAGTAAATCTATTCAAATTGTTCTTCACTAGGAATGAAAAATAAATAGAAGTTAAAATAGGGGTGTTTTTGCGTACCGCATTAGCAAAGTGAGCACAGATGCAATAACGTTGGAACTCTCATTCTGTTGGGATAAATGTGAATGAACTGAAACATTTTGTAAAACAATTTGAATGCATGTATCAAGAACCTTAACAACATGTGTCCTTTGTCCTATTTATACTCTTTTAGAAATTTCTCCTAAGACACAAATTTATAAAAGTACAAATTTATATGCAAAATGCAGAAGTACCCATAATAGTAGCTTATAGTTATTGAACACTTCTCTGTCGCCACGTTTTTAACAGAGTGCTTTACCTGCATTATCTTATTTAACCCATATGAAGCTGGTACTATTATCCTCCATCTGACTCCTTTAAAATCCCCCCAGAGAACAAAATAGAGAGGAAGGATTAAAAAACAGGTAAAATCAGCTCTTCTTTTTAATTATATAATAAAAGTTTTGCAGGGTGTTACCGATTCATCCCACTGCTTATTTATATGTAGTACTAACACCAGACACAATAATTGCAGATACTTTGAAATTTATTGCAAGTCACTCCAGTTTTTTGACGGTTATATTCAGCACTGTTTAGACTAAAAGATGGCACTAGGTAATTTGAGACATTTTCATTTCTTTTTTGATGTCATAGGCTTATCCGTATAAAAAAAACCAAATCTGGAAAGAAGCAAGAGTTGACATTCCTCCTCTTATGAGAGGTTTAACCTGGGCTGCTCTTCTGGGAGTTGAGGTAAGGAAAAAAGAGAGAGTTAGAAGCTGATAAATAATGCTAAGAAAGGATGAAGAAGGATAGTGCTTTCCAAATACATATTTTTTTCAGTTACTAGAAAATTATGTAGTAAAATATAAGCATTTGAATATTTGGCAATTTTAAGTGGAAGGAATATAGGAAAATAATAGAATAGAAAAATATAATTGAGGGTTTATTAGGTTATACTATTCAATATTTCATTTAATGGTGCTCACAGAAAATGTTTTGATTATTAATTTTAAAACCAGAGACTAAGCATATATGTCAGTTACAAGTGAGTAGTCTCTTTATAAAGTATGCTTACTATAGAATATGATTACCTGTGTATAAGTGGTTCTGTCTAAGTTTGGAGAAATATTTCAATTTAATCTGCCTTGTCAAAATCACTGACATAATTTAGTGGCTTTTAACACACCTATTCCAGCTAGACCAAGAAAAATAGCTCCTTTGTCTTCTATAACATTTTCTCTGTGATTGTAAAGGAAGGAGAGGTATCACAAATTGTGGTGGCCTGCAGTACTAACAGAGAACTCTGATGACATAAGTCATGATAATGGGCCAAATTTTTGTCAGATATTTTTCATTTCTTGTCAATTTTTTTGTCATCTTGTCTTCTCATATTCTCCCATAGATAATTATCATTCCTTTTTAAAAAAGGAAGAAGCTGTTGGCACATGCCTGTGATCCCAGCTTCTTGCTGAGGCAGGAGGATTACTTGAGCCCAGGAGTTTGAAGCTCCAGTGAACCATGATTGTGCCACTGCACTCTAGGCTGGGTGATAAAACAAGATCCTGTCTCTAAAAAAAAATTTTTTTTAAATCCTCAACTGTTTTTAATCCTTTTCAGTCTTCTGTTTGAAGAATTTCCTTTCTTCATTTTTGATTCCCTTGATAAGAGTCTACAAATACCTTTGAGTTTGGTTAGTTACTCTACAAGAATGCTTATTGTTCAATGTCATAGATTTGTAGAACAATATAATGTTAAAGTCCAAGAGGACTTCAGGTATCAGGTTGTCCAACTCTCATTAAATGAATGTCCCAAAGAAGGTGACATAGCAGATATCAGAGGTTGAAACTTAATTACTGGCTTTTTCTCTACCATGATAATAAGCCAGAATAATACTTTTTTTTCTTGCTTGGTCTTATAGAACATGACCAAAATTTGTAGTAGTTTGTTCAGTTATTTCTACTTTTAACAGTGTAACTAAAAAATGTAAATGATCCTGTTAGGCCCTAATGATTTTATTATGTAATTACAGACATAACATAACAAGGTTGTGTTATGTTGTAGGGGCTGGGAGGCTGGCCAAACATACTTATTAGCTAAGTAATTCATCCACAACGTTTATGTTCTGGTATGTATAATTGAAGAGTTTGCCTCAGCAAAATGGCAAGTTGTCACTTATCACAGACCTTCTTCACAGATCGTCAAAAACACAGAGAATTTCTATTAAAATGAGGTCTACCTTGGGTTTGAATGTGCTTACATGTAGTTGGGTGGGTTTCTAAAGATAGATATTTGTAAAAAATAGATGTTTTTATATTACTAGTTGTATTAAAGATATGATAAATTAATATATATTCTGTTATTTTTTTTGCAGGGAGCTATTCATGCCAAGTACGACGCAATTGATAAAGACACTCCGATTCCTACAGATAGACAAGTATGATTTAGGTTTTGTTAAGCAACCTAAGATAATTCTGCCAAATATTTAAATTTTAGGAAGGAACATGAAGAACGCCTCTTTCTCTCATGAATATATAGACACTGCTATATAAACTTTTTTTTTAATGCCAACTCTTTATTCTTGCTCTAGGATCTGTGGGTCAGTCGGGTTCAACTGAACTGGGCTGCAAGCTGTGGGTTGGGTTCAGGTCTGCTCTCATTCTGGGGGCCGAGATTGTCTAGATGCACATGTCAAATTTCAAAGTCTTCCTAGACAATCAGGAATGCAGTTGGGGCCAGCAGTGGCGGGCCCACAGAGAGAACCTAAAGCCAACCTCTGGGCCAAAGATAGTCAAGCAAAGGCTTAGAAGGGCTTCTGAAACTCTCCCAGCCTGTGGCAGCTGAACCACAAGCAAGGCATTCCTGGTCAGGAAACTAAACTTTGTTACTGAACACTAGGGTTTCAGTCTAAGTCCCATTGCTTGCCTCACAGAAAGCCAATCATTGAGACAAGTGTTGACAGGGAAGAAGGATTTATTATAATTATTATTTTTTGAGATGGAGTTTCACTCTTCCTGCCCAGGCTGGAATGCAATGGCACAATCTTTTGTTAGAGAAAGCATAACTCATAATCTATTGCTAGAGAAAGCATAACTCTTATGATTATAAATTAGTAAGAACAATACCATAAAGGACTTTAGGTCAAGTTACTTTTTATTTTTCCTCATTTCAAGTTTTAATCAAAGCTTGTACATAAGATTACTTTATTTCTGCATCTTCTCAATTGTTTCTTCCTTGTATTTGCCCTTTTCCTTTCCTACTTGGCAAGATTTGGCTTTCCGTTCAAAGATCTTTTTGCGGTCTTTGTCCAGTTTTAGCCTAGTGATATCCACCTTGCTGGGTTGAATGCCTATGTGGACAGTTGTGCCATTAGCCTTTTCCCGCTGCACCCGTTCAATGCAGATTACATATTTCTTCCTGTAAACCTGGACTACTTTTCCAATCTGCTGACCTTTATAGTTTCCTTGTACAACCCCAACTTCATCATCCTTTCGGATGGGCATGGATCGCATGTTGTACTTCTGTCTCAGCTCTTTGGAAAGAGGGGAAGACATAATCTTCCTGTGAATGTGGGAAGCTGCATTGAAATGCCTTTTGTGATTCTTGCTTCGGTCAGACATCACAAACGGATTGAATTTCATTTTGGCTGCTCCCACTTCAGTGATGGCCACAAAAAGGCCAAATTACCTTTTCAAAAATGTTATATTTCTCCATCTGAAAAATTTACCCTTCATTTGGACTAGATTATAAAGGAAAATGTTTTTGAAAAGTATATTAATTCATATCTTTTCAAAAGAAATGGTCTGTTTCCTGTTTTTAAGTATACGAACAAATTCTTTAGTGTTTTTATAAGATCAATTAAAAATTTTTTAAAAATTAGGCACTTAAGAAGTTGATCTGTTTTGAAATTCATGTTATAGCTTCTCCTTTTCCTTATTTATTTAATGAATAAGAATTAAGTGTTTATTGCTAATTATACAGTTACTGTTTCACCTTATTGCTTTGCTATTTTAACAGATTGAAGTGGATATTCCTCGCTGTCATCAGTACGATGAACTGTTATCATCACCAGAAGGTCATGCAAAATTTAGGCGTGTATTAAAAGCCTGGGTAGTGTCTCATCCTGATCTTGTGTATTGGCAAGGTAACTTTTTTAGTTACTAAAACTCTTCTGGAATATTAGAAGATTGTTGCATAACTGACATTTAAAAAATTAAAATGTCTAAACATCCTTGTCTTTGGGAAAAGTCAATGTTAAAGCTCCAATTCATTTTTTGAGAAGTTTACATACAAACGTTTAAAAAAATCTTTGTCTAAATCCTAGTAGATATCATTTAAACACATAATATTTAAAATGCAAGTTTATTAGCAAAGCAGAAAGAATATTTGGAATTGTTGTCTTTGTGGATACATTTTTTAAATGCTTATGCAACTTGTTAAATCATTTGGGGCTAGTTGAGATTCTTATAGTTCATGATTTCTAATTTATACTTATCATGGCTATTAGGGCTTAAAAATAGACTATCACCCTAAAGTCCTCGTTTTATTTATTGTCTTTTTTCCCTCATATCATTAATGGTTGGTAGTCTTTATTTTTAGCTTTGCCATTATTATTTTTGTGTTTGATAAAGAATGAGAACCCCATTACAGACCTGTTTTTTAATGTGTTGTTATAAGTGACTTTTTTATATTTCAATTCTCTATTTCTTACTGTATAGTTAAAATATAGCTATTATTTTTCTTAGCTCTTTGTATTTCAGAACTATTCTATATCCTCCTAACAATTTAAGGTAGATTTATGTACGTTTTTTCAGCATGACAGCACATGCACATCATTATTATCAGTAGAAGAAATGTGATATATTTGGAATTCACTTCACAATTTTTAAAGAATTTTTTTTTTCATAATTCCAAAGAAAAAGACCATAGGCAAAAAAACTCCATTTCCTAGATGAGAAAGTGTGCAAGAAAATGTTAAATAATTACCAAGATTACACAGTTAGGGTCAGAGATGTGACAACATCCAAAGCATTGTAACATTCTTACATTTTTCTATTATTCTATTTCTCTTTTCAACTCATAATAATATGGACAATAATAATAACTGATTTATATTGAACACATACTGTGTGCTACACTATCACTCCCCTCAGTAACTCATGAAGTAACATATTTCTGGATGGATAATACTTCTAATGTTTAATCTATGTGGAGGTAATGCACATAACTGAATAAGGTATGTATCTTCAATTCTACTAGATTATATTTATTTGACTTCTTTCTCCCAACCCCTCTGCATTAGGTCTTGACTCACTTTGTGCTCCATTCCTTTATCTAAACTTCAATAATGAAGGTAAGCCTCTTTATCATTTAAATAATCATTGCTCATAATATTCTAAAATATTTGATTCAGACATGCAAGGTTTTTGGTTTTGTTTTAAGGTTCTTATTCTGTCGCTGGTAGAATTCTGTGAAATAATCTGTTATAGACTCATTTTAGAGAGGTGAAGGATTAATTTTTTACTGGACAGTTTTAGTTATGCTAAAGCTGTTACTAGGAATTTAGTGGAAGTTGATTTTTCTAAATTCTTTAGAGATTAATTTTTGTCTCAGTATACTTTCTAAAGAATTTGTAAAGAAATCAATTATGGTGGCACTTTTCTATAACCTTGTATCTCCAAAGCCTATAATCATTTCATATACCTCTTCCTTAATGAATACTTTTCTTATTCTCCTTCTTGAGACCATAAAACACTGTATTTATGAAAATTTATCTTGTGTCTGTCTTATATTCTAGTTACTTATATACTAATGTTGTAATCGTTTTTTGACAGCCTTTTTTCAATGACAGGTTATTTTTCCTGCCCTTCTGCAATAACTTTGTTATTGTAGGCTTTTCAATAAATACTAAATTTAAATAACTCCAATCCCTGAAATCACATACAGAGTATGTTACCATATATAGCTTGAATGTCTAGATGCCTTATCTGAGAATCTACATATTTTCAAATTCTGTCTATTTCATGACAAAATTTGCATAGATTTCCGGAATTAAATAGAAATAGCATAATTCCAGAGAAATGAAATTTTACTCTTTGAATTATTATTAAATACACTGTTCTCTGATATTCTCACTCATTAATCTAGACTAGAGTTTTTACTGTGTTTAGGTAGGCATAGCCAATTATCACTCATACTGATCCAAGCACAGTAAGGGGTCTGTTTTTGAAAATGTGGATTATAACTACTGTTCCTAAATCCAAAGTTCATAGACTTGTTTGTGTCAGCAGCAATTAAGGATCATGAGGTCTGTATAACTTATTAATAATGATTATGCTTAGAAATTTTAAGAAAGTTTAGGTAATAAAAGTTTTGATTATTATGTGATAATGATTGCCACACTAGTTTGAAATTGAAGTTATATAATTATTTTTGTTTTCTAAAATATTTTCTGTTTTAAAGCATAGAGGCTTTTATCTCTTAATTTTGTTTTTCTAGCACTTGCTATCGTAACTGTTATTTAATAGTAGATTCAAGGAATATGTGCTAAGTGAATGCATTACTGCTGGTCATCTACCATGTTAACTAATTTTTTACATGCCTTTGCCT
Organism: Plecturocebus donacophilus; assembly: GCA_004027715.1. Lineage (NCBI taxonomy): Eukaryota > Metazoa > Chordata > Mammalia > Primates > Pitheciidae > Plecturocebus > Plecturocebus donacophilus. The sequence continues at coordinate 9,332 of PVKP010010464.1, forward strand.
TATTCTCTTTTAGCCTTGGCTTATGCATGTATGTCTGCTTTTATTCCCAAATACCTGTATAACTTCTTCTTAAAAGACAACTCACATGTAATACAAGGTAAGCAAATGTCTTTCTGTGTCTTTTTATCAGGAAACTACTGATGTGTACTGGTGTGCTGATTTAATACTTGATTAAATTTATGATTTTGACCCCCAAAACATGATGATGATCCATCCAATAAAGCCCATAAAGAGATATTAGAAAGTTCAGTCTTTCCTCCAAATCCACAAAGAATTACAGTATTTTTCTAATGGATATTTGATATCTGATCTCAGTTCGGTTCAAATGCAGGCATGCTAGTTTGAGAAAATAAGAGACTGCTATTTGTTTCTCTCACAATTAAAATTGCTCACAAAAACCTTCACCATGGAACAAGTCCATTGTGAATTAGTAAAAAGTTTAAATGTTTAATTGTATAAGCAGAGTATTAAAAATACTTCTCATTTGTCTTACTTCCCATGCATGCATACCCAAAATATGCTCCCTCTTTCTTAAACTTCCCTAAAATATACCTCCTTCTTAAGAGTTAACATCATAGCATAACCTGTTTATGAATTCTTTCAAGACAACTTTACCCACATTCAAATTTTCACTTTAATTTCCTGAACTCTTTTTTGGAAGCAATATAATTGAAGTTAAAAATATGCACTTTTAGATAGAAAAATTAATCCTAAAATTTATATGGAACAGCTAAGGATAGAACAGCTATCCTGAGCAAAAAGAACCAAACTAGAGAAATCACATTATCTGACTTTAAATTATACTAAAAAGCTATAGTAACTAAAACAAAATGAAACTGGCATAAAACCAGACACATAGACCAGTAGAACAGAATAGAAAACATGGAAGCAAATCTATACACTTATAGTGAACACATTTTCAACAAAGGTGCCAAGAACATATACTGGAAAAAAGACAGTCTCTTCAATAAATAGGGCTGAGGAAATTACGTTTACATATGCGGAAGAATGAAACTAGATCTCTGTCTGGCAACATACACAAAAATCAAATCAATATGGATTAAAGTCTTAAATCTGAGACCTCAATTTATGAAACTACTATAAGAAAACATCAGAAAAACTCTCCAGGACATTGGTCCAGGCAAAGATATCTCAAGTAGTACCCCACAAGCAGAGGCAAACAAAGCAAAAATGGACAAATGAGATCACATCAAGTTAAAAGGCTTCTCAACAACAGAGGAGACAATCAACAAAGTGAGGAGACAACTTTGAACTTCTTATATATTCTGGCTGTATATATTCAGACAATCTGACAGAGATTAACAGCCAGAATATATAAGAAGCTCAAGTAACTGTGTAGAAAAGAATCTAATAATCTGATTTTAAAAAGGTCAAAAAATTTGATTAGACATTTCTCAAAAAAAGACATACACATGTCAAACAGGCTCTGAAAAAGTGCTCAACATCATTCATCATCAGAGAATTCAAGTCAAAACTACAATGAGGTACTATGTCACTCTAGTTAAAATGGCTTTTCTGTAGAAGACAGGCAATAACAAATGCAGGTGAGGATGTAGAGAAAAAAGAACCCTCATACGCTGTTGGTGGGAATGTAAATTAGTATAACCACTATGGAGAACAGTTTAGAGGTTCTTCAATAAACTAAAAGTAGACCTACCATGTGATCCAGCAGTCCTACTGCTGGGTGTATGCCCAAAAGAAAGGAAATCCGTATCAGAGAGATATCTGCACTCCCATGTTTACTGCAACGCTGTTCATAATAGCCAAGATTTGAAAGCAACCTAAGTGTCCATCAGCAGACAAGTGGATAAAGAAATGTGGCATCTATACACAATGGAGTACTACTCAGCCATAAGAAAAAATGAGATCCTGTCATTTTCAGCAACATGGATGGAACTGGAGGTCATTATGTTAAATGAAATAAGCCAGGCACAAAAAGACAAACTTCGCATGGGCTCACTTATTTATGGGATCTAAAAATCAAAACATTTGAACTTACAGCGATAGAGAGTAGAATGATATTCTACGGGCTGGGAAAGGTAGAGGTGGGTAGGACTTGGAGGATACACATTGTTAATGAGTAAAAATAAAATAACCAAAAGAATGAATAAGACCTAGTATTTGCTAGCACAATAATAGAGTGATTATAGTCCATAATTTAGCTGTACATTTTTAAATAAGAGCATATAATTGGATTGTTTTTGACACAAACAAAAAATGCTTGAGGTGATGGATACCCCATTTTTCTTGAATGTGTTTATTATGCATTGCATATCTATATCAATATATCTCATTTACCCCATAAATACATACATGTACTATGTACCCACAAAAATTGAAAACAAAACAAGAAAACTCATACTTTTAAAATAGATAAGTGTTTCAGATTTAAGCTTCACTACTTACTGTGTAATCTTGGACAAATAATTTAAGTTCTGTAGGTATCATTTTTTCATATCTACAATGAAAATACTGTTGTAAAGGTTAAACATAATATGTAAATTCCTGGTATATAGAAATATTCAATAAGTGCCATTTATTTCTTAACATTACTGTTAATATGAGTACTATTTTTTGCTAGTGTTACTATTATGGCATTATAGACTGTTTTATATCTTTTCATCAAGATTCTGTATATTTTAAGGCCAGGGAATTTTTTAAAGTTTTTTTTTTTTTAGAACAGACTACAAAGCTGCTCACCCTCAATTACTGTTTCTATGACTTATCAGATATCTGTTTTAACTTGTTTTTAACTATATATAATTCTTCCTACTTAATTTTAAACAACTTGAACCTGATACTCTGTTATATATATTATTATGGTTTTATATAATCCATCCAGTTTTCATAAATGAAGTAGGAATACCAGATATTGTATTTGATTTATCAAAAATTCTGAGTAAGTGGGATCTCAATTAGTAATAATTTTACTTTGTTAGAAATGAATATAAAATTAGAATATTAGGGGTCGATATAATGGGAAAATAATTAGGAAGCAGAAAGGAAAATTTAAACTAAAAAAAAAAAGCTAAAAGTAGAAGGAAAAGAATGTGGATAAATAGCTTAGCACATAAAACCATTTATTTTTTTCAGCATCATGTACCTTGAGGTATAGAGAAAAGGAATGAAAACTTTTTAAAATTTTGTGTTTACAAGCAAATTGAATCATGTGTTTATTCCTATATATCTGTGTCTACAGTGTAGATGGGTGTTAGAAAATCAAATAATGATCCAGTGTCACTATGTTAATTTTGAAACGCAAAATCCATTGGCTTTTCTATTTTGAAATGGTTTAGTTTGACATGGATATGCCCAATTCTTTGTACATTTTCTACAGTGTGGACTTGTATAAAGTTGAGATTAATTTGAGAAAGATGTTTAGAAGGTACAGCTTTTTGGTTTGACTTTTTCTAATAAGGAGGGGTGCGTTTTACAGTTGAAGTTGATTTCTGCTTATAGATTACCTCAATAAGATCACTGACTTCAAGGATCATGTTATGCCTTCTTCATAATTTGTGAAGTAATATTCTATATTGTTGTGTCCTTATTGAGTGGCGTGTCCCATTCTTTCTAATAGCTTCCTTCTTACCCTTATCAGTGAGGTTTATTGTAGAATTGTTAGTGTACTCTTTCAGATTTCAGTTAATAGAACAATTGGTGGATTTAATTAAACCTTGGGTAATATCACAAGATTTCAGATGCTATGCGCTATAAATAATCTGTCAGATAGTGACCAAAGACAAATAATCAGATTAGTATTTGTGCAATATAAAAGGAAATTTGATAATCATCAGTTAAACCTTTCAGCAATATAGTGCTGTTAGTTTCAAAGCTAACATGAAGCTGTAATGTTTCCTGAAGTTTCCAAATATAAAAGCCCAGACATCATCTTTTTCCCAATTTGTTGGCCTCAGTGAATATACAGTGTTGGGCTAAATTTCTATACTTTAGAAAGATGAAAATATTGGGGAATCCTCAAATAAGCAGTAAAAACAGGACTTAAAACATGAGCTGATTAGACTGTTTCTTAGATGGCTGGATGATGCCTTCCTAGTTGGCCAGCTCTTAAAGGACCATATTAGACAGCTTTGTTACATTGATTTCTATTTGGCTATCTTCCTCCAAAATTTTATTCATCCACTGTTGCATATCTCAGAAACATACATTATACATTAATAATGAATTTCCAATATGAAAAAGACAAATTTCCACACTTTCTAATTACAGACTTTTGTAATACACTTTGTTTTTCAAGATAGGATCTGGCTCTATCACCCAGGTAAGAATGCTGTGGCACAATCTCAGCTCACTGCAGCCTCTACCTCCTGGGCTCAAGCCACCCTTCTACCTCAACATCTCCTGAGGAGCTGAGACTACAGGCATGCACCACTGCATCTGGCTATTTTTTTGTATTTTTTTGTAGAGATAGAGTTTGGCCATATTGCCCAGCCGGTCTCGAACTCATCAGCTCAAGCCATTCACTCACCTCTGCCACCCTAAGTGCTGGGATTACAGGTGTGAGCCACGGCGCCTAGCCTTAACACACTTTTAAAAGGCATACTATACAGATACACAGGACAATATCTTGTTTAATTTATTAAATTCAATACTATAGTGTACATAACACGAATTTGGAGAGACTTATCAGAAAGGCCAAAAAGACTGTTTAGTTTGATCAATTTATCAGTAATGCATTTAACATCTAACATTATAATTAAAAGACTTCTCAACAATTATTTAATGCTTGTTTTTCTAAGTATTAATAATTTCCTCAGTTATGATTTCTATGAAATTGCATTTGAAATCTTGAATTGCTTTTTAATTTTGAACTTCTTTAAAGCCACCATAAATGTTCTATAATATTATGATGAAAAAAGAATCAGTAGACAAGGTGTTTTAAATCATTTGTCCAATTTTTATATTGACCACATATGTTATATAAGAAAAAAGTTTCAGTTAGTCTTTCAGCACATAAGTGTACTGACACTGTGTCATACCAAGTACTGCTTACAGAATGAAGATTCTTACAATAAATATTTATTTCTTTCCCAAAGAATTTCATAATATGTATGCTAAATAAATGTGAAAATGACTAGTTATAAATCTAGGAGACAAGTATACATACTATTATGTTAGCACTGCGCAAGAAGTTGAAGGGGTTTTGATTTTGTTGTGTGTGGTAGCAAAAAGAAGAGACAACATTCTGGAAAGATTTCATAAAAGGATATTGATGAATTTGAAGTTTGGGTATGAATTTCACTGGTGAGAATAGGTAAAGACATTCTTAAGACAGGGCACAAGGAAAAGGACTGAAATAAAAGCATGCAAAATGGGTTGATAAAATAGCCACTAATCAAATTCGGGTCTGATGGGGTCTGATGGGTAGGAAAGAGAGATGGAAAGTTAAAGAAGGAGCTGAAACAGTACACTGATTATTGGTTACTAAAGTTTGATAGAACAGTGGTTTATTTTTCTTAAAAATGTTTATTTTAGACTTAGAAATATTCAGCTCTCATTTTGTTGGTTTCCTTTTTGTTAACGTTTTCCCCCTCTTTATTTTGTAGAGTTTTAAACTTTACACTTCAAAGCAGTAATTGATTTTTGGTTGGCATAAATATCACATGTACACTTTCTTCTCCACAAGTTTTGGGAAAATCCTGTCATATATAAGAAACTAATCCATTTAAAAGCTAATTATAGAAATGCATATAAATGCATATGTACTAAATCTTTGAATTACCTTTCCAGAAGTTAAAAGTTTCTATGTTCAATAGCAACTTGAATTGCCTTTTGGAAAAAAACAAAAACAATAAACAAAAAACTTTTTATTACTATACACTAGTAATGAAATAGGAACAGCCGCAAACAAACTTCTCAAACACCTAACTGGGAAGCAAGTGTTGATTTATTCTGCCCGGGAGCTACAGGGACATAGATGCCTAAGAACTGAGCTCACCAACAAAGAAAATCCTGTCCTTTTAAAGGCTTACAACTCTAGAAATTACATGTGAAAGGGTCTTGATCCATGAAGTAGGTGTGGAGTATGTGACTTGGGTGGGGGTCTGATCGTGTTTAAGTAAAAGCAATGCCTTCCAGAAAGATTCTTCCATACCATGCCTGCAACCTACAGTATTGTGATTAAGGGTGGCGCCCGGGTCTGCCAGCATTTACTTCTCCTATTGAAATGTAATGTAGAAGTCTAGGGGGAAGGACTCTTAGAAGCTTAAGAGAATTAGGGTGTCTTTCCTCATTAGAACTTAAAACATTTTCTACTTTAAAGTTTTTTCTAAAATATTATATATATACTCATGAGACTCGAAAATGCTTTACCTCTTATAGATCAGTAGAAAAAATGATTACTTTAATCAAAATACCCTGTTTTTTTAAAAAAAATTAGTTTTATTGACTTGTTACCTACAGATATTTTTATTATATAATACATTTAATTACCTTCTGACCTAAATGAATATTTATTTTCTTTAGTCCTATCAAATTATCACTAGCAACGTTGCTATTGAGTTGACAAACTACCAATACATGGGAACATTTAAAAATCACATACTAATTAACTCACGATTGGCTGTTGAGATTATCCTAGATTACTAACATTATTCTAAGGTTCAGAATCTTGGAATACCAATTGTATGGAAAAAGATGGAGGAATCTGAAGTGTATTAGTTAGCATTTCAGCTTTATTGGAAAACAAGTTTATAACTTGCAGGAAAGGTATACTTTAGGCTATTGAGGAGAAAGGCAGCTTCAGCCCAGTGAGGAACAAGGCAACCTACATTTAATCAATGAAACTTTGGCACATAAACATACTCTTGTAGTTGTGGCAGGAGTGGCCGTGGGAAACAGATCTCTCAGACACCAAATACAGGAGGAAGGAGGGTTTATTCGGCCAGGAGCAAGGTGGCATAGTTGCCTAACAGCCAAGCTCCCCTAACAAAGGAAGGTTCTGTCTTTATATAGGCTTATACTTTAGATGTTACACGTGGAAGAATCTTAGGTTTATAGCCTAACATATGAAAAGTGTTTTGGTTTATAGTCTCAGGAATTACATATGAAAAGGGTTGCAGTTTACAGTCTTAGAAATTACATATGAAAAGGTTCCAGTTTACAGTCTTAGGAATGAAAAGGGGAAGTTGATCTGAGATGCCTGGGTCTCCCTCTTCACTCCCCAGTTTGAGACCCTCACCACTTTATAATATTAGTGAAAGGTCTCACTTTCATTCTCACTTTCCAGATTTTCTGAAGAAACTGACTGATAATGTTTCATATAATATACTTGTGATGTCACTCTTTGGCTAACTACAGTAGTGATGGATCCCCTAATCATCTGAAGGAACAGGGGCAGTAGACAAGGGAGCAGCAAACAAACACCTATTATTATTATAACCCTTATGATGTGGGTTTTGAATCCTCCCAAGGATGAGAAAAAAATCTCCAAATAAGGACTCAAAGTTAAATCCGTGCTACATCGGTACAGGTACATGTGCCAGTTTGGTCGTGTCTCTAACAATATCCTCTACTGCTTGCCCCTGGTCATCTATGTGTAGACAGCAGTTGGTTAGATTGAATTTTCCAAAGACTCTCGCTTCGGCTGCTAGCAAATAATCTAGTGCCAGCCAATTCTGATAAATCGTGTTTCTTATTTGAGTTTCTTGTTGGGCCAAGAAGGACAGAGCTTTGCCCGTTTCATTAGTGAGTATTTCCAAAACAGCCTGCAACTGGATGATCTGGTTGAGCATCTAAATAGGGGTTCGATATCCCCATGAGCCATCCTCAGCCCATGTGGCTGACCCATAATACTCAATAATTCTCTCCAGTGGCCATTCATCATCTGTCCAATCCCCTATTTTTAGGTCTCTCTTCTCCCTAGCAGAGTAGACTGGATATCCTAACAGCTCACCTGTCTTAACAGATAATAGGAAGAAAGAGGGTTTAATGATGCCTATAACACAGCTACTCGTCCACCCATTAGGCAGTTGTATATATGTCCTATGTCTGCATATCCAGTATAACCCAGACGGGGCTGTCCAATCTCTCTGGTACCCAGGATGATCCCAAGCATCCTGTAATTTTGGAAATTTTAGGAGGGGGTTCTTCTCTGTATATTTGAGATCCACCAGGTTACAGTGCCCTGGTTCCATTATACAATTGCTGCCCTAAGCAGCTACGCTTCCCTACTGGAATAGTGAAGCCTGCTCCTTCCCTGGCCAAAAAGTATTGTCCAATAATTGAGACCTTTAAAACCCAGAAACTGTTGGTTTGAAAACCCTTTGAACTGAGGTCAGATCTGGGACAGGGTCAGAAGGTAATAACTCACAGGCCTCCCATGGCCACCTGTCACCCATAGTCGTCCTTCCACATACATAGCAAGAAGTGACATTGACGAAATGGGCCACATTTTCAGCCAGTTGGAGGAACAAGTTCTTCGTCTTTTTTGGAAACTCTGGTATTGGTTCATCTAATATATCATAAAAGTGTTGGTACATTGGCTGGGCTGAGCGTTTCTGGACTTTTCCCCGAATTTGGATACTAACTTCAGGGTCACGTCCTTTTCCATCAATTCCTAGCACCACACTCTCCCCTTTTTCCCATTTGGGGTCTTGGGGGTTCATGATTATTCTATTGGGTTACAGTGTCCTGAGATGCAGGGGACATTACCGCCTGGAGTGATGTCTCTCCCTTTCACAAGGCAAGCAGGATCATTTTTATCATTTTTCCAAGTGGCCCAGGTGACAGAGGACCAATAGGGGCAGTCATAGCACCAGTAGGTTTTCTGGCAGAGATATTTATGCTATGTTGCATAACTTGGTTCCCACCTGAGGGATAGGCATTGATGGCTGCACAGGCGTCAAACCTTAGGGTGACCTGTTTTGGGCTTCTTCTCTCTTCTGTCTTGGCTATTAATTTAGTAGGGCTATTCCATTGCCCTGTCAGGAGTCTAATTTCAAAAGTAGTATGTATAGGGGGCTCTGATGGGTTGTAACATACATCAGGCTGTCCATCCCCCGGTCTACATACCTTATACTGGGTACCATTGTATAAACAGGTTCCCTTTTGTGTCCCTGTGCACGTGTAATAACTGTAAAACAAAAGAATGGCAGTGGCATTTTGCCTTACCTTTGTAATCTGGTGGACACATTGAGAGGATTCTTCAAAATCAGTTAATGTCCCTACTGTACAAGTCCAAATATTAAGAAGAACAAATCCCACGATGAATTTCCTCATGCTTCAGCTGTGCATGGACCTGGTCTGGGGTCCTTTCCACCGTGGTTTCAGAGGGGCTGCACTCCAATCCTTTATCCACACGTGATCACCTGGTGAGAAAGGGTGAACTGGGGAGAATAAGCTTACAGGACGTCTGTCATTTACCCAGATTGAAATATCCTGGACAATTTTCCCTAGAGCTCATAACTGGTGTCCTAACTCAATCTCCCTCCACTCTCGAGGAGTTCCTGGGAGTGCCCGGAGTATGAGAGGGGGCCTATGATACAAGATTTCATAAGGGGAATATCCTGTCTTCCTAGAGGGAGTGCATCTAATTTTGAATAACACCAAGGGAAGTGCCTGCACCCACTTTAATCTTGTTTCCTGACACACTTTCCCTAAGCTGTTTTTGATGGTCCAGTTCATTCTTTCCACTTTTCCAGAACTCTGAGGTCGGTAGGCAGTGTGCAGTTTCTAAGTGATACCCAAGGCCATTGCTGTTTTCCAGACTAAATTCGTCACAAATGCTAGTCCGTTGTCTGATCCGATGTGCAGTGGCAGTCCAAACCTAGGGATAAGATCTCGAAGCAGCACACAGGTTACTTCATGGGCTTTTTCAGTTCTAGTCGGGAAGGCCTCTACCCACCCAGAGTATGTGCACACCAGGACCAACAAATATTTATGTCCCCCACACTTGGGCATTTCAGTAAAGTCTACCTGGAGATCTTCAAACGGAGCTGCTCCATAAGCTTGAATTCCAGGGGGAATAGTTGGACCCTGCCGCGCATTGTGTTGCCAACATGTAATGCATCGCTGTGCCACAGTTTTGGTCAAGGCTGCTAAATGTGAGATGTAAAAGTACCGGCCCAACATCTTTTCAAGCGACTCTTGACCTAAATGAGCAGTCTTATGTACGGCTTGTATAACTGCTGCCCCCAGCAGCTGTGGTATTGCTATTCTTCCAACTGGCAGTTAGATCCATCCTTCTTTAATCAGTTGCCCCCTTCTGTCTGGAGAAAGTCTCTTTCCTCCTTAGAGTAAGTAGGTGTTAGATCAGGGATCTGGGGAATCAGCAGGGCTGTAACTGCCTTTCGGTAGGGGGCAGATGCTGCCTTAAGAGCTGCTGAATCAGCTCGGGAATTTCCCAGGGCCACGGAGGTGTGGGCCTGCTGATGTCCTCAGCAATGCATGACCACCACCCTCTGGGGCTTCCAGACTGCTTCTAGCAGCTGCCTGGGGCTTCCAGACTGCTTCTAGCAGCTGCAAAATTTCATGCTGATACTTTATTTCTTTTCTTCCTGAAGTTAACAGGCCTCTCTCTTTGTACAGTGCTCCATGTACTTGGAGAGTCAGGAAGGCATATCGAGAGTCAGTGTAAATGTTTACAACCTTATCTTTACTCAGCTCTAAGGCTCGAGTTAAAGCAATGAGCTCAGCCTTCTGAGCCGAGGTGCCCTGAGGCAGGGATTTGGCCTCGATTACAATGTCCAGAGTTACCACGACATAGCCTGCACATCTTTCCCCTCGTGGATTGACAAAGCTGCTACCATCCACATACAACTCCCAGTCTACTATTTTCCATGGCTGATCCTGAAGATCAGACTTGCTGGAATAGACTGTGTCCAGGACTTCAACACAGTTGTGTTCAACTGAACCCTCTGACATCGGGAGCAAAGTGGCGGGGTTTAAGGTGTTGCAGACTTCAGTGGTGATGCAGGGATTTTCACATAGCAGGCCCTGGTATTTTGTCAGCCGAACATTTGATAACCAGTGGTGCCCTCTGGTATTCATTAGAGTCACTACTGCATGAGCTGCCTTGATATTTAAGTTCTGTCCCAGAGTTAGCTTATCTGCTTCTTGTGCTAGCAGAGCAATTGCTGCCAGGGCCCTTAAGCATCGGAGTCATCCTTTGGAAACTCCATCCAGCTGCTTGAAAAGGTAAGCCACAGGCCTGGGCCAAGGTCCTACTGTTTGGACTAGGACCCCAACTGCCACTTTTTCTCTTTCTGCCACATGTATTGTGAAGGGCTTTGTTAAATCAGGCAGCCCCAAAGCTGGAGCTGACATTAGTTTCATTTTCAGTTCCTGATAGGCCTGCTGCTGCTGCTGGGATCCCCATTCAAAGGGCTCCTTGTCTCCCTGCTTTGTCAGATCATAGAGGGGTTTGGCTACTACTGCGAAGCTTGGAATCCACAATCTACAGAAGCCCACGGCTCCCAGAACTCCCGCACCTGCCTACTAGTCTTGGGTTCTGGCAGGTGGCAAATTACTTAATTCCTTTCTGTTCCTAGGCTGTGTTCCCCCTTCTGGATGTTAAACCCCAGATACTTCACTTGCTGTCGGCAAATCTGGGCTTTCTTTTTAGACACTTTATACCCACAGTCCTCCAGGTGCTGAAGTAAGACATCGGATCCTTTTGTGCACCCGACTGCCATGGGGTGTCCCAATAATAGATCATCAGCATATTGAAGCAGGACACAGCCTAAGTCTTTAGCTGGAAAACTTTGGAGGTCATGGGTCAGTGCCTTCGCAAAGATGGTAGGAGAGTTCTTGAACCCTTGGGGAAGCCGGGTCCAGGTATACTGGGTGGTCCCACCTCTTTCTGGATTCTCCCATTGAAAGGCAAATAGCTTCTGACTTTCAAAAGCCAGCCTGATGCTAAAGGAAGCACCCTTTAAGTCCAAGCAGGTGAACCAACCATCGTCCACTGGCAATAATCCCAGCAGTGTGTATGGATTAGGCACAGTTGGGTGCAAAGTCACCGTGGCCTGATTGACCCGGCGCAAGTTTTGTACTGTAGTCTTTGGTCCCTGGTTTGAGAACAGGCAAGAGGGGGGTGTTCCATGGAGACTGGCAAGGAACTATAATTCCATAGTCCTTAAGCGTTTTAGATGGACCTGAATGCCTTCTAGCACCTCTTGGGGAACTGGATACTGCTTTTGTCTAACCGGCTGAGCCCCAGGCTTGAATTCAATGAGCACAGGGGCCTGGTTAATTGCCAGTCCAGGTGGATTGTCCTCTGCCCAGACCTTAGGCCATCATTTTGCTAACTCAGGCTCGATTTCCTGGTCTGGTTCGGTTAAAAAGAGTCTCCACTCTTCCTCATGCGGCACCCTGAGGGCCATTATGACCCTAGTTTTAGGCAGTGCCAACTGTAAGATGCCATTCTCTGTGAAGGTTAGGGTCGCCTATAGCTTACTGAGCAGATCCCTTCCTAGCAGGGGCAAAGGGGAATCAGGCACGTATAAAAACTGGTGAATTACCTCGTGCCCCCACAGCTCACAAGTCCTAGGCAAACAGAAAGATTGTTTTCTTGACACCCCAGTAGCTCCAACAATATCGGTTGTCCTCTTTGATATGGGGGGCTACAGGGGTGGTTACCACCGAATATTCAGCCAATGGCCTTGCCCCCTACTGTCATCCTGACCATGGGCTCCTTGGGGGCAATGGAGCCCGTTCCCCTTCAGTCCAGTGGTCCTTCCATTAGATTGAACAGAGCCCCTTTGCTTTTGTCTGAAGCTTCGTGCTCAGGGTCTCCCTGTTTTCCCATTAACCGTGGACATTTTTCCTTCCAACGTCCTATTTCCCAACAGAAAGCACACTGGTCGCCTTGCAGGCGCAGGTGCACAAACTGTGAGGCCTTCCAGGAACCCCTCTTTCCCTGCTCTCTTGGGGGTGCTCCTTCAATAGTGGCAACTATCAGGTCAACATTCTGCCGAGCCAGGCACTCCCCTTCTTTACGACTTTCCCTCTGGCTCACCGTTTCTCGGTTTACAAACACCTTGTTAGCTATTTCTAATAACTGTGAGGTATTCATGCATGCAAATCCTGCCTGTTTCTGCAATTTTCGTCTAATATCTTCTGCACACTGACTGACTAATGCCGTGTTTATCATACGCTGGTTTTTGGGACTATCAGGATCAAAAGGAGTGTACATGCGATAAGCTTCACATAGTCTTTCATAGAATTGGGTAGGGCTTTCCTCTTTTCCTGGAAGAACCTCAGAGACTTTATTAATGTTTGTAACTCTCTGGGCCCCCTTTTTTTAATCCTTCCAGCAAGGCTTCTCTGTACCGGATTAGCCTTTGCATGCCCTCCGGGGTGTTTGGATCCCACTGGCGGTCAGTTCTCGGTAACTGTACCCTGACATACTCTTGGGTTCTGGTAATCTGCAGGAACATGCTCCTCCAGCCAATTAGAAGCGGCTTGGAGAATTCTCCGCCTTTCATCCATGTTAAAAAGATGCATAAGCAGCTGTTGGCAATCAGCTCAAATGGGATTATAAGTCTGAATAATAGTTTGCAGTAGATTAATGAGAGTTTGGAGTTTCTCGCTGTAAGACAGGTTGTTATTTTTCCAATTGATAAGATCAGCTGAGGTGAATGGCAGGTACATGAAAACATGCTTTTCTACCATGTGGCTGTCCTTATCCACTCCTGTGTATCTCTGCTCTCTCAAAGGCATCTGCACCCAGCCTTGGGTCGTAGACGGGCTGCCAGAGGGGAAGTTCCCTCTGGGAAGCGGGCAGCAATGGGCGGAGTTTTTCCACATTCTCTTTTGTCTACTCTGGGGGATTTAGGGGTGTGCAGCTCTGGTGGGGATGCCAAGGCTTCTGGCCCAGGGGCAGGGAGTCTTTGAGGAGGAGGAGGAGGCATCATCGACAAAAACTCTTTTGCTGCTGGGTTGACCAAAACCTTGGGAGTTGTTTCTGCCACTGAATCTGCCTGGACCTTAGGAGTCCGTGTCTCTTGGAGACAAGGGGGATGGTAGTTTCTAGCAGTCTGTCCCTTGGCTACTAAAACAGTCGCTGCCTGCTCTCTTAGCCACTTCGGAGGGTTCAAAACTAACTGCAACCCCAAGTCTATGTATGGAAATTGATCAAGGTGTTCTAGTTTGCCGTATATAATCTTATGCCTTACTTTGGAGACAAGGGACCTGTCTAGGGTCACCTCTGACAGGGGTGCCAACGGACCCCAAATGCTGGCCAATCTTCCCTATAGAAAACCCTTAATTTCTCTGGTGTCATAGTTACATTATAATTCCCACTAAATCCCTTCTTGAAAATTTTCAGCATGGTTTCTAAAGGAGTGGGCTTGCTATGGGAGTGACCCATATTAACACTTCAAAGAAACAGTTCCCACAGTTAGGAGAGTGTTAGTTTACTCAGCAGTTCCCACCTAGCAAGATGCAGCACAGAGCACTCTCCAATTTACATTCACTTCAATCCTTTTACAACACCCAGAGGCTTCTTCACTCAGCCTTATGTGGCTGTCTCTAATCCTTAAGAATTGTTCACTGCATGAGGCCCTTCCTAATGGGCCCATACCTTTTACAACTGATGAGTCTGGCTGGACACATCTACACACACAGACACACATCCGATTGCTCTCCTTCCAATTCAAAACCATAAGCAAAAGCTTCCAAGGTTAGTTACAGAGACAGACAGAGCTACCTTCAAAAGTGCCGATCTGGCACCCGTGGGTGATCAGGCCACGCTTCCACCCAAAATGGGGTGTGCTACTTTCCTCGGTTCAATCTTACCAAATTAAGTGGTCCGGACTTCCCCAAATACCTCAGTGTTCAGCCAGTGGGTGGATCCGCACTGCAGGGCCTCCCTGCTCTGCTCTGGCAAGGCTTTTCCACCAGGCAAATACCTGCCCAGGAGCACTCTCAGGATGTGTCACCCCAGCGAGCAGGAGTCCCCCTGCAGGGATGCTCCACAGGGCTAGGCAAACCACCTAAGAGACTTTTTCCCGCCATCTGCTATCTGAGACTCGCTTCCCGGCCAACACACCAAAAATGTAGCAGGAGCGGCTGCGGGAAACGGATCTCTCGGACACTGAATACAGGAGGAAGGAGGGTTTATTTGGCTGGGAGCACGGTGCAGGTGCCGTAGTTACCTAACAGCCAAGCTCCCCTAACAAAGGAAGATTCTGTCTTTATATAGGTTTATACTTTAGATGTTACTCATGGAAGAATCTTAGGTTTATAGCTTAACATATGAAAAGGGTTTTGGGTTACAGTCTCAGGAATTACATATGAAAAGGGTTTCAGTTTACAGTCTTAGGAATTACATATGAAAAGGTTCCAGTTACAGTCTTAGGAATGAAAAGGTGAAGTTGATCTGAGATGCCTGGGTCTCCCTCTTCATAGTGTTTTATAAAACCAAGGCATATTCACACTTGGAAGATGTGGTTGCTACAAGTCAGAAAGGTAAAGATAGGAGGAGATACCATATATATCTGGGAAATAAAATTAAGTGAAAGTTTCCCCAATTTTCTGTTTACCTGTATGTCTTTGTAAAACCTTTGAGGGAAAGAATGGTATCTTTTTCACTGTGATGTTCCTAACATTTAACTAAATATCTAGATGTGACTATATAACTAAATTGGGATTTTTCTGAGAGTTGAAAGGAGCACTGTACCAGATAATGGATCTACAGGTACCAACTGGGATTCTCTCAGGCAAACTAAGAGATAAGTTTATTCTACACATAGATATTCAGTAACTCTTGGAAGGAGAAAGAGGAAGAGAGACATATAAAGTCTAAAGTCCAGTTGTCAGAGGTAGGGTAAAAAAAAATCTTCTTTCTCACCAAGCAGTAACAATGAGAGAGAGAGAATATGCAATTTCACTCTAAAAGTTATTTATTTAGAAAGGTAGTGCATTGTATTAGGTTGGTGCAAAAGCAGTGTGTTTTCTTCCATTATTTTTAATATGTGTGCAACTTAGTGTACATCTTTGCCATAATGACTTTAATGATATAATATTTGGAGATTATAGTATACAGTCTTGTGATTTTTTAGAATATCCTGTATCATGAGACCAAGGAGATTTTTCCTGAAACAGTAAATGTCTTACCATTACTAGAAATATTATGATAACTGTTAAGTGGGCTTGTTTGTAGGTTGTTTTTTTAACTAGAGCAAGATACGTGAGAAGGAAAGAAAATGGTTCATAAATGTAGCCCTAAAGATTACTTTTCCCTTTCCTTTCTCTTCTTTTGAATCCCTTTTTCTCACTTCATTATAAAATTTGGTGCTTGTTTTTGTGCCTTTACTTAATAGGCCAGATTTTATAGCAGGAAACTTTGTAATGAGAATAATTTAGGTTTGTTTGCATTAAAATGATGATTCTTTTGAGTGCAGTGAGTCAACATACCACCAAATGGTTTGGTTTGTGCACATTCTCAGTTGACAACAAATTTGTGACTCCTAACCTATCTATATTTATCATCTTCAGCATAGACTAGAAGTCTGCTGGAAAGCAACAAACAGTTACAGAATTGAGAACACTGTTTCTGATATGTGAGCTGAGGGAAATATTTGCTTTAAATCCCACCCATCATCTTTCATTTTCCTATCCCAGCTAAAAGAGTGAAAACTGAAAAACTTTTCAGAAGGGCAAAAATAAGGATATCCATATATAAGGCTTTCTGAAATTTTGTTTCTGCATATATTTTTTGAATTTTTTGTGAGGAAACAAATGGCTTATTTATAAACAGCTGCACAAAAATATGATGGTGTTATATAAAATTCTTACAATAGATTTATTGGGGATTGTCATGTTAATGTGTATAATAAATAAGCTGTTTTAAAGGAGAGGAACAACAATTTTTAATGCAGAGCAATTAGAAGGGAAGACAACAATTTATTTTCATTTTATATTTCGTTGCAAAAATTAAAAGGTATAAGGTTTTAAAAATATAAAATGTACAAAATTCATATTAGATATATTTTGTACAGAAATATAATAAACTTCCCTTGAAGCTTTAATGGGAAATTTTATAAGAACCTTATTTTTTTTTAAAGAAGAGCGTGTATATTTTTTTAGGTCACGTGTAGGTTAGAGAATACTGTTTTTGAAGTTAAGACTCTAGATTCATATATTTATTAGATAGTATAAATCACAATTAGAGAGTTTTTTTTTTTAACTTTTAGGTTCGGGGTACATATACAGGTTTGTTATATATGTAAACTGCATATCATGGGGGTTTGGTGTACAGATTATTTTATCACCCAGGTAATAAGCATAGTACCATACAGGTAGGTTTTCTATTGTCTCCTTCCTCTAACCTTCCTCCCTCAAATGGTTCTGGAGTCTGTTGTTCCCTTCTTTGTGTCCATGTAAGTTACTGAGTTTTAATGACATTTTAATATCTCCTTAAAGAGTCAAGATTCCATAATTCCATGGAATCCTTTGTTTTATTCTGACCATCGGTCTCGGTTTTGTTTGTTTCTTTGTTTGTTTTTGTAGCTATTCTTAAATTCTCTCATTTTGATTTACAAATCAAAAGGCATATATTTATTTTGATATTTAAAAAATGTATATTGGGGGCTTTTGAATGCTTTTTTGAAGTAACTTGGAATACCATATTGGGCAGATTTCATCAGTTGTCTCATGGTGCTCTCTTTATAGACAGAAGTTTTTCTAAATATAACAGGCCGTACTGTTATCTCATTTGAAAGCATGTCCTGAGCAACCAAAACTTATACTAGTTTTACAAATTATATTTGTGTGTATAAAATAACATATAATGTATAACTTTTAATAATACATAAAATAAATTTATATATTTTATATCTATGTGTGTGTGTATATATGTGTATGCAGTTATAACATATAAATCCAATCATCAGTGTTGGCTGGGCACGGTAGCTCACGCCTGTAATCCCAGCACTTTGGGCTGATCACTTGAGGTCAGGAGTTTGAGACCAGCCTGGCCAACATGGGAAAACCTCGTTTCTGCTAAAAATACAAAATTTAGCCGCATGTGGTGGCAGGACCACATTTTCATGATGGAGTAGATTTCTTCAGTGGATCCTTAATTAGCCATGCAATTTTACATAGTGATTATTTTTTATCAGGCCC
Organism: Plecturocebus donacophilus; assembly: GCA_004027715.1. Lineage (NCBI taxonomy): Eukaryota > Metazoa > Chordata > Mammalia > Primates > Pitheciidae > Plecturocebus > Plecturocebus donacophilus. The sequence continues at coordinate 27,440 of PVKP010010464.1, forward strand.
AAATAAGAATGATATTTAATAAACTGGAGCATAGCTGTGGAAAATTGCCTGGGGTGTGAATTTCTGTTTTAAAATGAAGCATGCTTTTTAGAAGTTAATAACTATATGCTTTCATTGATATACAGTTGAACCCTTATGATTGTTAATATTACATTTCTCTGGTTTCTGAGAAAATTGAGACTATAAACACACCATCACTAATTGGAAGGAAAAATTAAAAAGCTAAAGAAGAGTTAAACCCAGAAGTTCCCTGGGCCTTTCAGATATATTTTGTGTCTTCACTTTGGTCTGTAACTCTTGAGGCTGATGTAAATTGTACCTTTTTGTTCAGAGAGGAAAAGGTGAGACAGTGGACAGATAGAATGTGTTCTATTGCAGTAGAATTAACATCAAGTCAAGAAAAAGCATTACTTGAGTATCTTTTTTTTTAATCCTGCATGAGTAAAAGTTCACATTAAATGAGGAAGTCAGCTTTGTCAGGGAATATAGCACCTCATCTTTTTTTCTTTTTGCCCTGAAGCTCTTCTGTGTAGGATATGTGACATATAAAATATTTGCTTGTAGACAAATACCTATTATATTAGTCCATTTTCATGCTGCTGATAAAGACATACCCAGTACTGGGAAGAAAATGAGGTTTAATTGGACTTACAGTTCCACATGGCTGGGGAGGCCCCAGAATCATGGCAGGAGGTGAAAGGTACTTCTTATATGGCAGCGGCAAGAGAAAATGAGGAAGCAAAGCAGAACCCCTGAAGCACCCATCAGATCTCATGAGACTTATTCACTATCATGAGAATAGCACCTGAAAGAGTGCCCCATGATTCAATTACCCCCCACCCCATCCCTCCTACAACATGTGAGAATTCTGGGAGATAAATTCAAGTTGAGATTTGGGTAGGGACATGGCCAAACCATATTATCTGTAAAATTCATGTGATCATGAGAGGCAAAGTTTTGTTTGAGAAAAGTAAGGGAAGACTACTTGTACTGATGGACTATCAAGAATTTAGTACTATCTCTTGAAATATTAAAAGTTAAAAACTTTAAAAACTGAAAAAGCAAGGCAGATATTATTTTTTGAAGATTATTTTCATCAAATAAATGGTTTTAAAAATAGATGTTACTTTAGGAGAAAGTTGTGATTATTAAGGAAAAAGTTTTATGATGTTACTGTCATTTCAATTTAAAAAAAAAATGAGGTTGTCACCTATAATCTCAGTGCTTTGGGTGGCGAAGGCAGGAGGATTGCTTGAGCCCAGGAGTTGGAGACCAGCCTAGACAATATAGCAAAACCCAGTCTATATTTAAAAAAAAAAAAAAAAAAAAAAAAGTTGAGCTCATTGAAATGTGTATTAATCTTGGTTTCTTAATTAGTAAAAATATAATAGTAACTTACCCTTGCATAGATTGTTAGCACCATCTGTTTAGAATAGTGTATAGTAAGTGAACTGGCAAGAACAGTTAACTATTGAGAGAATGAAAAAAAAGTGAAAAGAACATACATATTCCTCATATTTCGACTGAACTCTATGAATTCTAATAGGATTAGAATCAACAAAAGATATTTTTAATTGCTTACTGTATCCCTACTTCCTGATTAAACATGACATTAATTCTTATTCCTAAATATGCCAATTCCTAAGTCTTAGATGGAAATAAATTAGAACTGGAACAGATGCATATATTTATCTGTATATATAAACAAAATTTGAGATATAATTATTCCATTGTGACAGCTTATATTCTCCCTATTTAAGGATATGTACACTTTATGAACATTCAACAAATACAAAGCAGATTTACTATTATTAGAGAAAATGTAGAGTTTAACGAAAACATTATTTATCATGGGTACAATTTGTGACTCAAGAAATGAACTGATAACTTTGAAGGTAGAAAATAGATTATGACAGTTTTTTGGTATACTTGTTTAATAATTAGCAGTAAGTAATTAAAGTATTAACAAAACAAAATTATCCATTAAAGTATTCTCATGGAGAAATTAAATATCAATGTATAAATAAAACTATATTTGAATATTATGTCCTTGGAGTATTGTGTAAAAATGATGATTGTCTCTAACTTTGTTATTTCAGAGTATTTGACTGTCTTCTCTCAGATGATTGCATTTCATGATCCAGAGCTGAGTAATCATCTCAATGAGATTGGCTTCATTCCAGATGTAAGTACATGATGCATTGTTAGAACATGTGGTTAAAAAAATAATAATAAAGCAGAATTAGTGGCACAAAAGAGTGTATTTTTAAAATTTTTGTTTTCATAGGAGCCATATCTGAACAAGTTACTGCTACTAATTATAGCCTTCTGTTAGAAAGTCTGTGGCTACTTTCCATGCTCCCACATTAAGTAAAGAAAATGTCATTTTTCTTAGTATAGTTGATACCATCAAATTGTTTTGAGAAACTCATTAGTGATAGTGTTGTATTAAACTATGCTGTGAAGGCTTTTCACTTGGATTTTATGATATTGAGGCCTGATTTTTAAGATATACAAGATGTATGCTTAAGTGAAAGTAACTTCTGTGTTTTACTTGATGCTACCTTGCAAGCTTAGATAGATTTTGGGTTTTCTTTTCTCTGTAGTCCACATCAATCTGAAAGTCAGAATTGAAAATCAAAGGTTGGCCATACAATGACTTAGCCTGTTATTAATTTGTTGTTTGTCACATAGAATCAAACCGTTTTTAAAGGTTGTTCAATAAACATGTATCAAAACATCACATTGTATCCAACAAATATATATAATTATTTATTAATTAAAAATAATAAATAACAGTGGGGAAGAAAAGAAATTAATAACAAAAGTTACCTGCTTAGTGATGGGATTGTAGTTGGTAGTATAGATGCAAGGGAAATTGTTTACTTGTTACATTTGACATTCAAATTTTTTTTTAACAGTGTAACTATATTACTTATTTGAAAGATAAATTGAAGGCACCTGCCCTCAAGCAATTATAATTTTTTAGGAGGATGCTTTATCAAAAATTATTGATAAGAAAACAAAATGTTTATGGTACATATTGTTAAAGTAGGAAATGCAATTTATAAAATAATATTATGGTATTATCTCATTTTCATAAAATAGAATTTAGTGTATATGCCTATATACATAGGAAAAGTTGAAAGGCTATACTCTAGAATATTAATTATGACTATATAGGGTTGCAGACGTTTGGGTACTAAGGGGCTTAAGTGCAATTTTTAACTGTTTTCATTTAACGTGTTTTGTAATGTGAAAAAAATTTTAAAACTGTTATATGATCATGTTTAATAGAGTACTATAAAGCAGTTTCTTAAAAACTTTATTCTTATAATGCATGGGAAGAAACACATTTTATATTGAGTCCTGGGTGCACAAAATATGAATGGTGATGTGTAGTGTGTGTATATAACTGAAATAAATGTTATAAAACAGCGTTTTATGCTTCCTACATGTGATGCTTTTTGTTATTCTTGAAAATATCTTCATTTAATAAATTGATTTAATGAACCTAAATTTGAAAAATACTTACATAATGGATTTTTAAAGATCAATTAAAACTGATTTTTAAAATTAAAAAAATAAAAATAAAAGGCTGTTAGAGTACATTATAATTATAAATGTGAAGTGTAATACAATATTACTAGATCCAGTCTTAGGGTTAGAGTTGAAGAAACTATCAAGGAGCTGACTGCCAAGTTGGTAATGGTGTTAGATTTTTGAGTAAAAAAGGACACTAAATATCTAAAACATAGACTAAAAGAAAGGATAATTGTTTTCAAAAAATTTTCTTGAAGGCACCTAATTAAATTGTGCTCAACACTGAACAGAAACAGAATGTTTATGTAGACAAATATGTGTGGAAACTGGATATGGTGGCTAGTGCTTAGAAGGCTGAGGCAGCGGGATCACTTGAGGATAAGAGTTTGAGACGAAAACAACATAGCAACACCTCATCTCTTTAAAGAATAATGTGTAGAATTATAAAGACAATCTGATAAAAAAATCCCTGGACGTATTCATCAACACAGACAATATTAAGAAAGGAAACATGCAAGGAAAAATAACTTTTTTATCAGAAAATTGAATTCTGAATGAATATGATGTAAGAAACAATGTTGAGCTAAAAATATTGTTGACATAATTAATATGAATACATATTAAATGTTTACTGTGTACCAAGCACTGTTCCACCTTCTTTAAATATTATCATTCATCAAATACTACAAGTTTATAAATCTATTTAAACAGTGACTGTTATATATAAATCCAATTTGGGAGGGACTAATAATGTTAAAATAAAATTCTAAATAATAACATGAAAGGTAAAAGTAGGTGGGAATCAGTTAAAATGTGTCTAATGATATAGCATTATTTGAAGAAAATGCTCATTTTATTTAGACATTAAGTCAGGGAACCTTTCAGATCTGAGATTTGATTTTACCCTCCTTGAAAGCTAATAAGTTAGCCTGTTACTATTTTCTGGATACTAGAAGAAAATATAAGATTCCTGGGACCAAGACAAAGGACTTTATCACTGACACTACAGGAACCAGCATGAGCATTAGCATATTTGTGTTGGTTTCTGTTGCTCTCAAATCCTATGGAAACAACATCAAGGACCTAGATGATGCTTGCATATGTAGTGGATTACAAGAGAGAAACTATCAGCTTAGAGAATTATAATTTTTTTTTTTTTAATGGATAGTAAGCATGCCTTCCCTTTGTTTGAGAGAGAGCCTTTTTCTTCTAAGGCTATTAGTAAATCTGTCCTTTGTTCCAAAGAAAGATTCTATTTCTGTTTAACAAGACTGTTTTTTTATAAACATATTTGAAAAGATAGTCCACAGCAAAGGACAGTAAATGTCTCTCCTCTCTAAAAATTCAGAAGTTCAATAATACTTGCTAAAAATTTAATTTAATGGCCGGGTGTGGTGGCTCACACCTGTAATCCCAGCACTTTGAAAGGAGGTGGGCGGATCACAAGGTCAAGAGATAAAGACGATCCTGACCAATATGGTGAAACCCTGTCGCTACTAAAAATACAAAAATTAGCTGGGTATGGATGTGCACACCTGTAGTCCTACCTACTTGATAGGCAGAGGCAGAAGAATCACTTAAACCCGGCAGGCAGAGGTTGCAGTGAGCCGAGATCATGCCACTGCACTCCAGCCAGGTGACACAGCGAGACTCAGTCTAAAAAAAAATTAATTTAATGGTAATCCTGAAAAGAACAGAAAGAGAATATATAACTTCTACACCAAACCAATGGAGGGTGCAGGATAAAACAAAGAAAAGACATTTAATCCTATAATAACAGAAAGAACATAGAAAGAATGTAAGCTAATTAAATGGCTTATTAAAGGAGATTTTCAGATATTTTTGCAAATCTATCTTTATAGTACTTATGAGATAAATATAAAAACTTAAAGATACTGGCCAAAGGAGATTTTTAAAAAGGAAATTGTTAACCAAAATAACATTAGTGATATTAATACAAGCTAGTAAAATATAAGAGAAAACATAAAACAGACCCGTCCATGTATAGAATTTGGTGGCATATGACAGACATGACTGTGTACTCAATTAGAAAAGAAAGTATTATTAATGGTCCTGATTGAATAACTATGTGGAGGGTGGTGTAAATGAAAGTCAAACTTCATACAGCACATAACAATAAGTTATAGATTCACTAGAAGACCTAAATTTGGAGTGTTATGTTTGTACTTGTAATCTAGGAAATAATTCTTATTAAGGTTACAGAAAGTATAAAACATAAATTTAAAAAGAGAGGATTGAAATTCAGGAGTGGTACAAAACAGGCTTCTGTTGTATTGGTCGTATTTTATTTTGGTTTAAAAAATTTTAGAGCAAATGTGGCAAAATGTTTATACTTGTTAAATCTGAGTGGAGAGTACATTGGTGTTAAGTATGCTGCTATGCAGGGTGAGTGAATTATTCAGTAATTCAATAATTGTGATATAATGTGTTTATTTATGTTTCCCTGTTATGATCTACTTGTAAAATTACTGGAGCATTATTACTTCTTATAAAAAATTCTGTAATAGCAGTATTACTGTGAAAGTCATATGGATTTATATAGTGACACAGGATTTTTTCAGTGCCACTTCACCAGCCAGAGACCTTTGTGGCCAGCAATGCCCCTGCCGGGGCCTTGCTTAGCCCTGGGCTTGCCACTGGAGGTACCCTGCACACCCAGCCAGGCAGGCTCCGCTTGGCTTGAGCTCTGGCCCAGATCCCACACTTGCCCCACAGCTGAGCCAGGCATGCAATGACTTGCTTCCACCTTGGGAACCAGTGTCTGGATAAGGGGAATGCTGTGGCACTTGAGCAGGGATGGACTTGTGACCCCGAAACCCCAAAGAGGGTGTTACAGCATGCTAACAGCTCTTTCAGTCTCACATCCACAGCCCAATGAATGGGGTTGTATGGTGCCCAGTGGTTCCTTCTCCCATTGCTTGGCAAGCAGGAGGGGAGTGCTACAGGGTAACAGCTTTGTTTACACTCAGCATTCAGCGGATCCCAAGTTATTTTCCCATGTCCAAGAATGAGGTTATGCTGACAGCCAGTGAGTCAAAGAGTTTTACTGAATGACAGAACAGCTCTCAACAGAGAGGGGAGCCTGAGTTGGGCAGCCCCCTTACCTGAAGTTGGGTAGTCCTTCCACCACCTAAAAATAGGTAGTCCCAAAATGTGGCTGAGTCTGGGGCTTTTATGGGCTCAGAATGAGAGTGTGTGTGCTAATTGGTTTGTGAGTATGCAAAAAAAGCAAAAAAAAAAAAAAAAAAAAAAAAAAAAAAAAAAAAAAAAAAAAAAAAAAAAAAAAAAAAAAAAAAAGCACCACTCAAAGATAGGCACAACCAACAGTGTAAAAAACTAATTAGGGAAGGGTAGGTATATGTAAATAGGTGAGTAGTAGAGGTCAATCAGAGGAAAGCATGCCAAACAGAAGGAAAGGTTCTCAATCCAGTCAGTGGATTTATCTGAGACCTGTATCTTGGTTTTCAGACTTTAAACTGCCTTTGGTTTTGAGTCCCTTTACCAGGGACTCACCCCATCTACCTAGGGATTTGTCTGCCTCCTGCTGCTATCAGTAATATTGTGAATAGTCTTCAGAGACAATTGTAAGTCATATGGAATAGGAAGTAATTTTTTGTGGGTTAGAAATGTGTAGCACATGGCAAATGCTGAGCATCCCTGACCCCCAGCCACTGATTGCCAGTAGCAATCCTCTAATCACTGTTACAAAAAAATGCCTCTACACTCATTTCTGAATAATTAATTTACTTATATTTCCAAATGCCCTCTAGCACACGGTTCTGTCACTTGTTAAGAATTTTAGAGTAAACAAAAAGAAACAGGGGAAACATATCTTAACCTGAAGAAGAGTCCCATCTACAACTGTTTTCTTGTCACAGAGAGTGGGCAAATTAAAATTATTTAACAAAGGTAAAATTTTAATAGGAAGATTATTTTTTGAAATCTTTTTCTTTCTTTTTTTTAATTGAGCTGTTTCTCAAGTCTGTGGATAATATAAAAATGATGAGACCATTTTTAAATTCAATTTTGTGAACAGATTTAATGTTTTAATGTAGAGATTGTTGACAGTGAGTACCTGTGGGAGGAGCATGATGAAATGGAGGACTTTTAAAAACATCTAACTATTCATAACATTTCTAGTTGCATTTTATTAGTTTATGTATATAGCATTTTTAAAAAATTCTGAATGATTGTCTTTAATGTTCTACCTTTAAAATAATTATTGAGGTTATTTTCTATGCCTCTAACAACAGTATAGGCTAGATTCATCAAGGAGAAGAGTAGGTACTTTGATAATGATTTACCAAACTGAGTTTCCTACTCAAGAACTAAACCTATCAAAATAAGCCCTCATTAATCTTTCATCATTGAAATTCAGGCTTCCATTGTAGTAGATTTCTGGCTTTTTTCCAGAAAAAAATTTCTGGGTAGTAGATTTCTGGGTCACAGAGCTCTGAATACTGGTAGTAGATTTCTGGGTCACAGAGCTCTGAATACTAAGCATTGCTAAAGCTTGAATAGTTAGAAATATTGTACACTGATGTGATGCTTAGATTATACAAGTCAAGGGAGTTATGTGATTTACATATAAGTAGAGTGAATAGTGTGATTTGGTAAAATTGGGGCCAGACTGATATTTATCATTTTTGTCTTGATATGTATTTCTGCTTTTAAAAATATGCTAGGCCTCATTTCAAATGAGAACAGGAAAGTATTCATTCTTAAGGGAACTCTATTCCTGACATTCTGTGAATAGTATTCAGCTTGGAAATTATGAAAAGTTGTCAGGTAATCATTAAGAGAAATGATAAGGGGTGTATCAGTACTGTATGTGCCTTTTCAACCTACTGTCACAGCTAAAGATAAAGCTAAAGAATTCCTTGATATGCTGGTAAAGCCATTGTCATTTAACTGCAATCTGAAAGGATGCTTATACTACTTAAGAGCTTATCGCAATCATTTTCAAAATTTATATTCATCTGAGTTTAAACTAATAGAAAATGTGAAAAGACCACTCTGAAACATTTATGTATTTGTTCCTTCATTTGTTCCTGACCTTCATTATGTTGTTGTTACATAAAAAAGTTTAGATCTTAGTCTAAAGAGAATACTGACAATGAGCTTTTCAGATTCTATCAAGATATAATTACAGGAAAAGCTAGGAATATCCATCTATTTAGAGTATCTCATAATTAGAGTCCCACTAACCAGTTGTAGTCTCTCTGAACAGTCCTGGGATGTGTCCTCTTGTCTGGTAGCTGCTGTGTGTCCCCAACGTTAGTACAAACTCCATTCTGCTGACATTGGACCCATTAAGGCCCTTGAATACAAATAGCTTATTAAAGTCTCTCTCGTGGTGAAGCTTTTTCAGAAAGTGCCCAGATCTTAGAAATCAAAGTGGCTATTAATAGTATCAGGGATAATAAAATGATATTTTGGTACTTTCTGTCTACAAAACTATACACACAAGTTAAATATCTAGCAAGTTTTCCAATTTAGTAAATCTTTATTTGCATTACCCACCACATCTGTTTCTAATCTAATGTATCTTTATGCAGTCCAGAAACAGGTGAAAGGCAGTATGGTGTAATGCAGCAGTTCTCAAATATTTTGCTCTAAGAACTGCTTTATATTCTGAAAAATTATTGAGTACCTCAAAGAGTTTTTGTTTACATGAGTTATATCTATCAATATTTTTGGATATTTAAAATATATTTATGTATTAATTCATTTTGAAATAACAGTAACAAACTCATTGCCTGTCAACCAAAATGACATTTTTTTTTCTGAGAAATAGTTACATTTCCCCCCCAAAATGGAATAGTGGTATTGTTTTATATTTTTATAATCTCTTTACTTGTTTAAGTATATGAAGAAAATGTTACCTTGCACAGACATGTACATAGTTTCTAAAACAGTGGTAGTTTCTTGAACTTCTCGGACCAGTGCTAATTTTTTTTTTTTTTTTTTTTTTTTTTTTTTTTTTTTTTTTTTTTTTTTTTTTTTTTTGAGACAGTCTCACTCCATCACCCAGGCAGGAAGTGCAGTGATCTCAGCTCACTGCAACCCCTGCCTCCTGGGTTCAAGTGATTCTCCTGCCTCAGCCTCCTGAGTAGCTGGGATTACAGGTGTGTGCCACCATGCCTGGCTAATTTTTTTATTTTATTTTATGAAACATTTTCCTCTTTTCTTTTTAATAATAAAGGTGGAAAGTAGAAAGTTCTCAGTCCTTAGCTGTGTTCAATGAAAACGTAAAACAACAACAACAAATCTGTAATGATGATGCCTCTGTACATCTTTCATATCTTCTTGAAAGATGATGCAATACTTTGGCTGGCACAAAAAAAAATGAAGGATGGCATAATAGTGATTCATTTTAATACTGTACTATTCTTGTAGATAACTCCATCATTCTTCTGTTTTCTTATTAGTATTTTTAAGCAGAGTTGAGAATAGTTAATTGGTAATGATAAAATAATTCTTATTGATAAATAAAATATTTTATACAGTGCCTAGGAGTCTATTCTTTTTACTTTCCACTCATACCTCTCCGAATGAAAAAGAAAAAATGTGTGAATCTTTTGTTACATGACCTAATGAATTTACCAAAACTTTGGCTTGTTAAAATACTTTTTTATTACCAAAGTTTCTGGATTGTTATAAGGGTGATCACTGTAACTCCTATATGTAAGTCTACTAAATGCCACATCCTCTGCCAGGTGTTCTACATTTATTAATTAATCTGCACAATCATCCTAAAGGTTCAAGGAGATTACTGTGTCACAAAGTACAGATTTTTATACATCCTTTTCTTTAGGGTCTGTATGTATGTTTCCCTAATATACATGTAGAAGATCATTGCAAAGCATTAAACGTATGGTCAATATGTATTACAGAGAAGGTGTATAATAATTTAAATATGAAAATACTTCTGACAAGATAGACAACATAGTATGCTTGTAAAGGATGTGGATTAAGAAAATCAATAAAAAGGGACTTCCCTTTGTATAGTAAAACATAATTTTCTGCTTTTCAGAATCAAGAAAAGTATCCCACTGCCTTTGTTTTTCCTATTGATGTTTCTAAATTTGACATTACCAGACCACATGGAAGGATCTCATGAAATGCTAAATATGATTACTTTTGCTTGATATTGCTAGGGGGCAGCATTTACTTAGCTGACTGTAGAATAGCACTATGACAAAACAATTGTACAAAATTTCATGATCTGGAGAAAATAGAATATGTATGATTTCTTTTCATTGGATTTCACTTTCTATTAAATCAGGAAATAGTAATATCTCTGTTCTTAAATTGCTTTTCTTTTTAATCAAAACCTGCCTGGTATTCAAAATTACTGTGTCTTGATGTCTTTCTTGTATCAGGCTATATTATGAAGCTATACCAATATCCTGAGAAATTATTTAAGATGAAAATATCAAGATTTTAAAAGGGAGAAATATAGAAAGGAAAAATAATAGACATTACAGTCTCACAGAGTATGTTACCTATTTATTAATCTTAGTTATCCTTAATTGATAAGAGGTCACTGGTTCTGGTAAGCACCTAGAAGCTGTTATATGTTAGATTAAAGATATTTATTCAACTTGAACTAATTATTTCTTTTCAAATATCATTAGAATAAGCTTTGTTTTGCTTATTTTAAATAATTTTTAATAATTATTTTTAAAGTATTTGTGTATAACAAAATCTTGTTTAATTTTTTAAAATACATTCCACTATTTAATATGAAGGATTTTTTCCCCAATACTAAGCAAGGAAGGATGAACTCATTTTCTCATTATTTCACATTTGTTGAGAACTTCTTAAGAAAGTATATAGTCTCATGACTATTTGGATCTTTTAATTTATCCCTTTCAGTTATCTTCATCGTGTTTTTCATTCTTTCAACAAATATTTCATTGATGCTTTCAACAAATATTTGTGTGCCTACTATGTGCCAGATATTTTTCTATGCCATGGATACATCAGCAAAAAAAATAAAAGATAGGCAAAAATCTCTGCCTTCCTATTCTAGATAGACAATAAAGAAGATGAATATACTCTACAGTAGGCAGTGATAAGTTCTAATTTAAAAAAAAAAAACTAAAGCAGAGGTATTTATGTTACATGCTCAGGTAAAGGAGAAACCGAATTTTCATTATTTCTGAGACAGGGTCTTGCTCTGTCACTCAGACTGGAGTACAGTGGTGTGATTATGGCTCATTGCAGTCTCAGTCTCCTGGGCTCATCTCAAGCAGTCCTCCCTCCTCATCCTCCCAAGTAGCTGAGACCACAGGCATGCACCACCACACCTGTCTACTTTTAAAATTTTTTATGCAGATGAGATCTCCCTATGTTACCCAGGCTGGTCTTGAATTCCTGGCTCAAGTAGTCCTCCCACTTTGGCTTCCCAAAGTACTAGGACTGTAGGAGTGAGCCACCACATCTGGCCATGAATTTTGAAATGAGGTAGCCAAGAAAACCTCACAGAAAAGTTGACTTATGAATAAATGCTTTAAGAAAATAAGGGAAAGAGCAACCCAAGCAGAAGCAACAGCAGATGCTATAGCCCTTAGATAGAAGCATATCAGAGATGTGGAGGTGCAGCCAGCAGACCACTGTGACTAGAGCACAGTGAACAAGAAGATAAAGTCAAATAGGTAATGAAGGGCCACATTACATAGTTTTATTGATCATCATTAGGACTTTGGCTTTTATTGTTAGGAAATAAAAGCCACTGATGCTTTTGAGCAGATGAGTGATGTCTGATGTAAACATTTATCAAGGTCATTCTGGCTGCTATGCTGAGAGAAATCCAAGGATGGACAAGAATGGAATCTAGGAAACTAGTAATGGACTAATACAATAATCTAGGCAAGAGATAATGATCGCTGGAATCAAGATATTAGCTGTGGAGATAGTGGGAAGTTTTCATATGCTGCATATATTTTGAAGGTAGAGCCAGCAGGACTACTGGTGACAAATACACAGCGTGTGAGGAAGAGAGGAGTCAAGTACCTGAACAATTGAAAGGATAGAGTTGCTTTTAACTGAGATTTGGAATACTGTACATGAAAGTATAGATTTGGAGGAAGTCTCAGGAGCTCATTTTAGGATATGTGTATCTGTTAGACATGCAAGTGGAGATAGCGGGCATTTGGATATACAGTTTCAGAATTTGTGGGAGAAGTCTAGGGATGGAGCTATAAGTATGAGGGTCCTCAAACTATATAGTTATTACTTGGAGAAAAATAAAAAAGACGTATCTGAGAACTCAACCTGGGTCACTCCAATATTTAAAAGTCAGAGAGAGGAAGAGGAACCAACAAAGGCGATGTGTAAGGAGCAGTCAGAAAGATAAGAAGAAAACTAAGTGAGTATGGTGTTTTGGAAGCAAAGTGGAGGGAAGTATTGTGAAGAAGTGGGAATAGTCAACTATGTCAAATCCTGCTGACTGGTAAAGAAAGATTGCAATTGAGAATTGGCCATTAGATTTAATGACATAGAAATTATTGATGACCCAGGTAAGAACAGTTTCAGTCGTGAGGTGGAGGCAAGAACTTGATTGGAGTGGGTTGAGAGAATATTTAATGAGTATCTACTACTCTTATTAAATTGTAAGCTCCCTGTAGCCTGGAACTATACTTTGTTCACTGCTATAGCCTGTCACCTAACACAAATCTGGCATGTATTAGGCACTTAGTAAATATTGAATTAATGAATAAATGAGTAAAATAACATAAGAGTCATATCATTCTCCTGCAGAGAATATTATAGAAAAGGCCATAAGCTCCTGTAACTTTGCTGCCATTAACCTATACCAGAACTTCTATTGTTGCATTTAACAGTAAAGCATTTTAGGTGTTTGTTCATATGTCTGACTCTTCTGCTAGAGTGGGAAACATGACATATAGCACAAAGCATTTCTTGTTAAATAAGTGAACAAAAGCAAGCATGAATGAATGAAATAGCGAATGAATATGCCCAGAATTAAGTATAGTACAAGTATGTGATGTTAGGTAATTATAATATAAAAATGATTGCTATACTTATATATAATACAACTATATAATGTAAGATACAAAGTATAGTGGGATAGGTATCATAAAAATATACAAAAAATCTTCACAGAACAAATGACATTTGAGGCAGGCTTGGAAAAATCTTGTAGAGCTTTGATTGTTGGAAATCTGCCTTGGCAGGAAGTAGAACAGGTATAGGGAAGTGGTAAGTTGCAAGGAAATTTAGTCTAATGCTGTTTCTTATGCTGCTATTAATAGTAATACTACTTTAAATTTACAGTTACTGTTTGCAAATCATTTTCACATATATTATTTCAACATCACACCATCTCTCTGACATAGTTGAGATACTAGTTTACCTGTTTGACAAATGAAGATTTCGGATTCACAGAGGTTAACTGACTTGACCAAGGCATGGTATCCAGTAATTGTCAGAGTCAAAACTCAGATCCATGTTTTCTGACTCCAAGTCCTTCTTGGCTTTTTCACTAATTCACAGTGGCCTTAAATGCGTGAGTGCAAAATTGTACTTAATTTGGTAGGCAGTGGAAATGTATTGACATGGTGGAGCAGGGGAATGATGTCATCATAGTTGCATTTTTAGAAAAATCAGTTTGGTGGAAGGAAATGTTGGACCAGGTAGAAACTGAAGAACTGTGAAACATTTACAGTAGTCTATGAGAAAAAGAATGAATACCAAAACAAGATTAGTTCAGTGTGAACAGTTAGAAGACTGAGGAGACCTTGTAAAAATATCTATCAGACCTACTTTTGTACCTAAGATTTTTCTACCTAAGTGACTATAATAATGGTGCTGATAGAAAAAAGAGGCAATTTGGGGTGACCATGAGTGTGGTGTCTTGGGCGCAGTTAAGTTATACTGAAACAATTTGATCCTTTCAAGGCTTTCTTTTCTAAGGATCAAATTGTTTCAGTGTAACTTAACTTGCTTTTGAGGTTTACTAAGTGGGACCAGAGCAGCTTAATTTTGGAGCATAATTTTGCTCCATTACTAAAGCAATAGTCTTCTGACTACTTTCCCCAATGCCTTGTTTATAACTGGTGTGGTTTGTTTTTTCATTCTGGTTAGTGAGAAAATTACCTATTCTAGGCATTTTATGAGCTTGGTATTTTTTCCCTCTGATCATTTGAGGTGGTTTCTGCTCCAGTTTGTATCTCGTGTGTGTGTGTGTATACATATATGTGTGTGTGTGTGTGTGTGTGTGTGTATACACACACACACACACACACACAGAGACATGTATACTCTCTTTACTACTTAGCAAAGATTTGAGGGGAAACTTCAGCAGATTTCTAGAGCTTTCTCTATGCAGCTCTCTGTCAGAATCTTCCAGGACACTCTCCTGAAGATTCTAACCACCTTTATCTCCCCAGATTTCCTACTCTACATATTCAGCTGAGGACAACCATCAAGCTCTTTTTGGGTTCTTCCTCCCTGTCAGTGGCCTCGAACTTCTTTGCATGCAGTAAATTGGGCAATTTTAGCGTTCATTTCATTTGTTCCTCCTCTCTTAGGTACTACTCTCTGCTGTCTGATATCTAAGATGTGCAAATTGTTGTTTTATATATTTGGTCTGATTATTAGGTGTTTTAGTTCAGTAGGTAAATCTGGTTCCTGTTACTTTACCTTGGTCAGAAGCAGAATTCTTCCAAAGATCTTGATGTAGCTAATTACAGAGACTAGTATGGGAGAAAGAGCACTGTTAGCTAGTTGTTGAAATGATTTGAAAAAGATTCTTAATGGCAATTAGGTTTCATCTAAAGGGGATAAGGTAATATTGATGTCATGTCTTTAAAAGAGATGTTGAATAATAGCAATGAAACTAATTCTGCTGACTTTATTTTTAAATTTAAATTAAAATGAACACTTTATATTTTATTGTTTTCTACAACCTTTACTCATTACAAGTCATATACCTTTGTACTTTTTCCTTTTCTTATTTATAATGTACCTAGAAAAATGTATCTAAATTTCAGCCTATAAAAATGATTTGGTGGAGATTATTTTATTTCACACGTAGTACTTAGATTTTAATATACAATATACTTATAAAGTTCTTGATTGACATCTTGATAGTATAAATACTTGAGTGAAATACAAAGACTAGGCACCTTTACTCATAAATTCATAATTACTAGGTGTTGAAAGACTATTTAACCCTGTAGGTAGTAGAGAGGTCTTTAATAGCAGCCTGTATTAACTCACAAAGTAAAATAAAATTAGTGCTTTTTCAGATTTTTCTGTAAATTATTATTGATTTTTGACACTTGCTATTAACAAAGGAGATTTTTGCTCCACTTTTATAAATTAAGGATAATTTGCCACTTCCAAAATCTCTCAAAATTTGTTGAAAATGTATATTTGTATATTTATGTAGAACATATATACTATATATATAGCTATATATGTGTGAATGTGTGTATATGTTTCTTGGTAGTAAACTTAGGAAAATTGTCAAATTATTACTAATAATTATAATATTGTATCTTATTACTTTTAGTCCGTTATGAAGCTTTCTGTTAATTAAGTGGTAACCCAAAGCACATGCTTTATTTTACCTTTCGTTGAGAAATTTTGAACATTTTTAAAAAATCATCTCATTAATTCTTAAAAATACAGTTAAGAGTACCTCAATAATTATCAGGACTGTAGTAGTGTTCTCTAGAGAAACAGAACCAATCGGAGATATATAAATATAGTTAAAGGAGATTTATTGTGAGTAATAGGCTCATGCAATTATGGAGACTGAGATATCTCACAGTATGCTGTTTGCAAGCTGGACACCCAGGAAAGCCAGTAATATAATTCAAAGCCTAGTGGCCTTTGTAATTCTGATTCCAAAGGCCTGAAACTAGGAGACTGGGATTTATATATCCCAGTCTAAAGGCAGGGGAAGATTAGATGAAACATTCCGGCTCAAGCAGTGAGATAGAAAAGAAGAGGCACATTCCTCCTTCGTCTACCTTTGTTTTGTTCAGGCTCTCAATTGATTAGATGATACCTACCCATGCTGGGGAGGACAGTTTATGGAGTCTACTGATTCAAATACTGATCTCATCTGGAAACACTGTGACACACACACACACACACACACACACACACACACACACACACACACACCCCCCACACGTTTAACCAGATACTTATTGTATCCCCTGATCTAGTCAGAAATATTCTGTACAAACCTGAAAAGTAAAATATACCCTTGAAATTAGTATACCAGTATTGCGTTTGGATTAGTCATGATCTTGATTGTATCTTTTGGTGAAATGAAGACATTCTGTGAATAATATTTGGCAAAAGGGTCATCTATATTTGTAACATGGATAATATCATTATATAATAGAGTATTTGTGATAACTATAATTATCTACATTAAAAGAAAAACCTCCAACGAATTAAATTTAACAGAGTTTAATTGAGGAAAGAACAACTCATAAATCTGCAGTCCCCAAGCCAGAAGAGGCCCCAAACTCCATTATAGCCACGTGGTGGAAGATTTATGGACAGGAAAAGAAAAGTGACATACAGAAAACAAAAGTGAGGTATAGAAACAGACTGATTACAGCTCAGCATTTGTTACAGTCTGTTTACACATCCAGTTAGATTACAGTTCACTATGTATGGAGAAACCATTAGGCCGAACTTAAAACATGTAAGTAGGTAGCTTTAGGCTAAACTTAACACTACATTCTCTTTTACTTTGACCAATAAAGTAGACCAAAGCACAGAACTTACTTTTACCATTCGGTTTATTGGTAATCATTCTAATTATCTCTTTTATTTTCTCTTTATCCATTCCCTGTACCCCTTTTTCCATTCATAGCTCTATGCCATCCCTTGGTTTCTCACCATGTTTACTCGTAAGTATCACTTCCCCCCGGATTTTTTTTTTTTTTGGATATTGTATTAGTGAAAGGACAACCCAATGCATCCCCATATTTTATAGTTACAATAATATTGAGCAGAATTAGTAAGTATTTTTATGTATTTCTAACATAATAGAGTTGAGTAGAAAATAATTTCAGTCGTTCTGATCCCTGAATATCAAAATGGGAATTCTGTATGATAAAAACCTATTGTACATATCATGATATTTGTACAAACTCTGTACCCTTTTGAAAAAAAAATATCAACTATAGTATTTACATTAAGCTTATAAGGGCAACTGTTACAACCAAATCAGCTTAATTTTCAGCGATTCTCCAATAACTTTTATTTTTTAAACTAAGATTCCTCTAGAAGTTAAGCAGATTATGTGAATAGATAACACTTTGTTACAAATAGCAATAAAGTGGACCTTCTTACCTATAAAATATGATTTACATGGTAACTGGAATAATATCTGAAGTAGATCTTTATGCACTGCCCTGGAAGATATTCATAGTATTGTTAATGAGAAAAAGGAAGTTAGAAAAAATAGAAAGTTGCTCATAGGATTTTTGTGGGAATTTATTAAAACAGTTGTTTAGAGAGTATAATAGATATGCCATTTTAGTGTACCTAAAACAATACTAAAGTTCATCTAGATAAATAAATTTGTGAGAATAATACAGCTGGAAAGTTCTGGGAAGAAATATTATGAATGGTTAATAGGGTTAAAAATGGTATGTTTGGCCAGTCTGATTATCAGTTTTTTAAGATGCCTTAGGAAGCTATAAATTTTCAGAGTCAAATAAACATTTCTTGAAAAGAGTTTGGTTGTATTAGCTCTTAAATAATAGTTTTGACCATAGGTAATAATTATAGAACTAATAAAGTAGGTTGTTATTGTTTTTAATTGTTATTATTTTGGTTTTTTGTTTTATTTGTATTTTTGTCATTCTACAGATGTATTTCCATTACACAAAATTTTCCACCTCTGGGATACTTTACTACTTGGGAATTCCTCTTTCCCATTCTGTATTGGAGTAGCAATTCTTCAGCAGCTACGTGACCGGCTTTTGGCTAACGGCTTTAATGAGTGCATTCTTCTCTTCTCCGATTTACCAGGTATAGAACTAAATAAATGGAATAATTAAATGAAATTTGACTATGAAATAATGTTACATTCTTAAGCCATTGGCAAAAATAACCATCTAGGCCTTCAACATCTCTTCCGTTTGGGCCTCATCATCCTCTCTGGATTCTCTCTCTTATATACTGCCTCTTCTGCTGACCCAGCATTATAAATACAAGGCTGGTTCATACCAGCTCACTGTGATTTACATTCATCTTGGTAATGCTACCAAATGGGTAAAAGGCTAGGAAGTGGGGGAGGGCAATATTATATTTGGTCTTTTGCTGAGGACTGGAGCTGTTTATGTTTAGCAATAGATAGTAAATGAAGGCCACTTGGGAAGGTGTTTAAGAATCTATGGTTATACAAAGATATAGTTCACATAAAACTTTGCTCCCTTCTAGCCACAGCTGCTTGCTAACAATTCGACAGTTTGACAAAAGGAAATAACATCCTCTTGGAAGGACAAATCAAACTCCCTGGAAATTCTATGTCATGCAATGCAGGAGAATATGTTAAGCTATATAGAATATTCATAAGTAAGGAGTTTGTCAACCTGGGAGTTGAATGCTTAAATGTAGAAATATGGATAAAAACTGTAGTCTAAGCTTTGATGCTATGGTTAAAAGGATGAAATTAATGTTGTTACCTAGGATGTAACTAAATCTATATTTTTGCGGAAACTTCAATTTTTTTAGGTGAAAAAATTCACAATACTCTATTGACTGCATCCCTTCTGCTCTTCTCCATATTTCAGGCAGGCCCAAGTTACTGCTGATAATAAACAAACTTAAAATGATCCCAGAATCAAATTTGCCCAAAAACCAAATAAAAAACCAAAAGAATGTCCTTTAAGATTTTATCTTTATTAATTACTCTCAAGAAAAATAAGAAACCTACTGCTGGTCCTCATTTTTGTGTTTAATGGATGATCTGTACTTGGTATTTTACCATCTTTCTATTGAAAATTTTCATCATTTGTAGGAAAATAATAAAAATTACTTGGATTTATTTAAAACCTTTTCTTCCCCCTTCCCTCAAAATTTAAAGTATTATCATCAGCTTTCTGACTTACCAAGTTTTAGTTAAAGTGAGTTATTTCTTGTATGAATAAATAGTTTAGGTAATTTTTTTCTGGGAGCTTCTTTGTGAAAATCATGTTATCTGTTTTTTTGTTTTAAACTGTAATAAGTAAGCTGGTTTTGCAAGCTAGGAGTACTGTCTATATTTTGCAGATGATTTCTTGTCATTTCCAGCTTGCCAAAGTAAACACAGGATGATTGATTAGGATTAAAATAAATTTTCTGGCCAGTTCCAAAAATATACATATTATGAATGCTGATTGTGCATTTTCAAATCAAGCAAATTTATTTCCTTTCAAATTGATACCTAAATGCTCCTGTTAAACACTGGTGATGCAATCTGTTTTCCTATTTTATAGGCAGATTAGTGGCAACTCTGCTTGTCTATTAAAAAACACATGCAACTGTGTATTTTATGGTTGACTGATATATTTCTATCTTAATTCCAAAGGAAAAATTATGTCTTTAAAATTGCCTGCTTTGGGTTTACTTTATAGATGGTACAAGATTAGTATAAAGTTTCTCGATTAATTCAAAACAAAGGATTTATACAACATTCTTACTAATGATTATTCAAAAGATGTTACCTTGCTTGTTTTAGGCCTTAAAAAATGAAATTCTGGTAACTTTATCCTTTCTATTCACTATATCATAACATCTGTCAAACCTTATTAAGCACTCATTTTGTTCAGAGCATGCTATTCAAATAGGAATGAAATCTATTTAGTTGATGAAGTGTCAGCTGTTCCAATTGGGTTTCTTTGCTTAATTTCTCTTACTGAAAATTCATCTTTCCATGAAATAATTATTTGTTTCCTTTATAAATAGGTTATCCTACATGCAAAGACCCAAGATATTTCATCTTCTATTAAGTCTTAAATTCAGTCCTAACATCCCTGCTCCTAGCATCTCAGTGCATTGATGGTAGGTCCTATTAAAGCACTTAACGGGATGAACAGGAATGACATTTTCCACATATTTTCCAAACTGCCCACTTCTCTATGTCTTCTTCCTTCCTGTTTATATTGCCACCTCATTCCTGAACAAAATATTATTTATAATTATTACTAATATTAGTATAAACTTCAAATAAATGATTTCAAATGCTCACAGAGGCACAAATTTGATATTTCCAACTGATAAGCATTCTATCTGTTAAAAGTATAGATGAATAATACTATTTTCATTTTATAGCAAGATATACAGTGAAATACAAGTACAGTCATCCCCCAGTATCCATGCAGGATTGGTTTCAGGACTCCCTGCAGATACCATAATCGACAAATGATCAAGTCCCTTTGCACATAACCTATGCACATCCACCTTTATACCTTAAGTCATCTCACGATACCTTTTAATGCCTATTATAATGTAAATGCTATGTAAATAGTTGTTATACTGTATTGTTTAGGGAATAATGACAAGAAAAAACGTCATACTCCGTAGACACAGGCATCTATTTTTATTCCCCAAATATGTTCAATCTGTAGTTGGTTAAATCCATGGATGCAGAGCCCACAGATATAGAGAGCTGACTGTATAAGAAAATTTTGTATTTACTTAAAAGTTTTTCATATGTTTAGATTGAATGTTTTCTGTATGTATTTGGGTAAGTGGGACAAGAATCTGGTGACCTCTTAATTTATTTTCACACTTATATCCTATGTAGCATAGAACTTGAGAGGATTATTTGATCTCTTAATAAGGCTTTGAGTTTACTTAAAGTAAAACTTATTTTAGTCAGAAGTATAGTATAATTGTGAAGTTTTAGCTAAAACAAATGTTCATATTCATTTAAGCAGCAGATATATATTTTTATGAAATTCTTAACCAAAGCAAAGAAAGCAGATGGTAGTGCTATGGTTCGATACCACCATTAGATGAATGGAGAGTTGACTACCAAAACTTTTCCATTATTCAGTACTTATGTTAATAAAACAAAAGTACTGGCAAGTAAATTGAGGTACACTATATTTATATCCAAAATTTTAAAAGTATTTTAGAGATTTTTAAATATATAATGAGAAACAATCTGGGTTTTCAGTCAATAGTTTTTTATTCTCACTAGGGATGAGTATAAATTAAATAGGGTTACTGTAATATTTGTGTGTAATCTTTCAATTGTAAAGAGTGGCTTAGAGTTTTGAGACTATAAGACTTCAATCAAATATAGCTTATAGCCAGTAGGCTACTAACTTGTGACCCTTTTGTTAAGTAGTTATCATGGTGATGAGCACTGCAGAAAACAATAGCAGTTTAAAACAGGGATTTAGGGAGCTTTTCTTAAGTAAGTGATACTTAAGATAATATCTGAAATTACGTAAGTGACATAAGGAGTGAGGAATGGAAAGAAAGGAGAATCTTGCAGACAGAGGGAATAAAATGCTCAAAGGCCTCATACTACTGCAGGAAGTTAAAGTAAAAGGGAAAGTGGAGAGGAGTGGCTAGAAAAGTGAATGGAAAGGTAGACAAAGAAGGATCATGCAGGATCTTGTAGAACACGTTAAAGATATTTAAAAATATATTTGTAGAAATATTTTTTCAGTATTTTTAAAGTAATGAAAAAAGTATAATTGAAAATAACACCAGATACCAAAATACAAATGCTAGAACTGATATTAATATTTGTAGAACTTTCTGGTCTCTTTACATTTTTTTTTCCAAGGAGATCTATCATGAGTGAAGCAAAAGAATCTTAACATAAGTGCTCCTAATAGTTATCTATCATTTTTTTCCCCTGCTCATAGGCAGATATGGTATGGAAAAATGATTTGTGAAAGAGTAGAGCAACTGTAGCACACAACTATTCGGTGAAAAGTTTTGTATTGTCAGACCTGTAAGATTGATGCCACTTTACCTGAAGCTGAAAATTAATTATTCTCATTTTCTGCTTGTAGGTACATAATATTCATGCATGTCTATTTTTAAGTACACCTTGTGATTGCAAAAGGACAATCAAAATGGGAATTAAATTTGGAGATTTTAGCAGTGGTCCTCCTCTCCCCCACCCATCCATAAAAATTACATATAAACATTAAAATCTAGATGGCATGTTAAAGTCTTGTGAGTTTAAAATTAGTTAAGGATAAATGAGAAAGTAGTTAATTTGTCTATATTGTCATGGTGTGTAGTCACTGAAATAAAACTTCTTGAAAAATTTAAAAACTAAAAAAATTTAAAAATTTCAAAAAAACCTCAGTTTATGTCAGTCTTATTTGTGGTGGAAATACTGCATTATTTTATTGAAAGTGGGAAAATTAAAAAACAGATGTTACACTGTATCATCTCCAAGCTAATAAATGGTCACGAAAACAGCAGCCTGTAGCACGACTGATGAAGACTCTGAAATTATAATGTAATTCCAGGAAGCTAGAAGAATTCACATAACACTGACCTAATTGTTGCTCTTGAAGCATACAA
The DNA here is from genome assembly GCA_004027715.1 of Plecturocebus donacophilus. Lineage (NCBI taxonomy): Eukaryota > Metazoa > Chordata > Mammalia > Primates > Pitheciidae > Plecturocebus > Plecturocebus donacophilus. The sequence continues at coordinate 50,552 of PVKP010010464.1, forward strand.
CTAATTTTGCGACATGCAAATATTTTATAAAGTTTAAAAGAAATGTTTTGTACAGGTTGGGAACTGTAATGAAAAATAATTTTAGAGGTGATCAGAAAAATTTGTGCGTGTTGGGAACTGTAATGAAAAATAATTTTAGAGGTGATCAGAATTTCTACTTACCTTGAAATTTTAGAGTATATCTGAATACTTATACATCTTAAACCTGGTCCCAAATTGTCAAGAATCTGATATGAAGACTTTTTGCTATACCAGAGCTGCTTGTTTTATGGTTGATAAAGGTTCCTGCTTTCTGAATTTTTGAGCAGTCCAAAATTTATCTTATAGTTCAGATCAGTATTATTAAGCATATTTTGTTTCAAGATAACAATGATGGCATTGCGTTTATAGTTGTTTTACTAAGTATATGTGCCTTAGGTTTGCAAAACAAAAATATAGAGCTGTTTTATTTTCTTTTCTTTTGTCTTTTTTTTTTTTTTTTTTTTTTTTTTTTTTTTTTTTTTTTTTTTTTTTTTTTTTTTTTTTTTTTTTTTTTTTTTTGAGACAGAGTCTCACTCTGTTGCCAGGCTGGAGTGCAGTGGCGCAATCTGGGCTCACTGCAATCTCCACCTCCTCGATTCAAGGCAATTCTCCTGCCTCAGTCTCCCCAAGTAGCTGGGACTACAGGTGCGCACCACCACGTGCAGCTAATTTTTTGTGTTTTTAGTAGAGACAGGGTTTCACCATGTTGGCCAGGATGGTCTAGATCTCTTGACCTTATCATCCTCCCACCTCAGCCTCCCGAAGTGCTGGGATTACAGGTATAAGCCACCATGCCTGGCCTGAAACTAGTATATTTACAGCTTGCAGATCACCCTTATGGTTTTGCATGTTAATTTAAATTATTTAACTAAAGTTTTTAGTAGTATGATAAATGATGTTATATAATTGAACAATAATTACACAACTCCAAATCTAGCCTCTCCATTCTAATCCATCTATGAACTACACACACACACACACACACACACACACGCACGCACCCTTCCCAGGAAAAAGAAAATACACAAACTTTGTTCTTTTTTTTTTTTTAATTTCCCTCAATATTTAAACATATTTTTAATTGACAAGATTTATAGACATTGAAATGTAGAGCCCTTAATTATACAATTCAATACATTTTGGCAGTTATAGACATCCATGTAACCAACATTTCAATCAAGATAAAGAATATTTACATGGTCCTAAAAGCTTTTTATTTTATACCACTTGATTGTCTCCCCACAGCCCATTAGCGACCACTATGCTGATTTTTTGTTTTGCCTTTTCTGGGCTTTTTAGGCTTTCTGTAATTAATGTAATGTAGATTTTTTTTTATTTTAATGAGGTTTAATATATCCGTTTTTTTTCTTATATGAATATGAACTGAGCTTAAGCACACTAAGCAGACTGGTGTTGGCATAGCCTGTTATTCAAGACAACAAGCCAAACTGGAAGTTAACAGTCAAGCCTTTAATCACCTACTACAGTAGAATAAGCAAGGGGATACAGTGATGAAATCAACAACTCCCCTCTGTTCCAGGTTTTCACATGAAACAGCAGCAGTCAAGGGTCAAGTAGATTAACACAGATATGGGGATCATTTCACTGACAAGGGGGCCTCAAAACAGAAGATTCCTGCAGTTTTATGGACCTAGAGACCAGGAAGAGGGAGAGTGGAAGGGGCTAGAAATTGAAAAGTACATGTACCGAGTCAAAATGGAGTAGAGTATTTTTCAAGTTCTCCCCTTCCTTTAGTAAAGAGGTCTTGGAAAAAATAGCTGAGAATGTCTCGGCTAAAGTTTCTGATAAGGAAGCCTTTGAATGGAGGTTCATGTAGTACCAATGCAGACATGAGTAAGAGCATGGCCAGCCAGGGAGACTGAGTCTGTCACAACAACTCACTTCAGAGACTACAGTGCATTGGCTGTGCACTAAGTCTGGTGTGGAGAGGGCAGCTTTGCCTTGTGAAACTGGCCAGATAAAGCCTTTGTAAAAATTGTCTATGGTCTAGTCCTAAAAATCATATCTAGATTTTTTTTTCCATTAGGTTTTTGGGGAACAGGTGGTATTTGGTTACATAAATAAGTTATTTACTGATATTTCTGAGATTTTGGTGCACTCATCACCCGAGCAGTACACACTGTACCGAATGTAGTCTTTTATCCCTCACCTCCCTCCTACCCTTTCCCCTGAGTCCCCAAAGTCCATTATATAATTCTTACACCTTTGTGTCCTCATAGCTTAGCTCCCACTTATGAGTGAGAATATATGATGTCTGACTTTCCATTCCTGAGTTACTGCACTTAGAATAGTGGTCTCCAATTCCATTCAGGTTGCTCCAAATGCCATTATTTAGTTCCATTTTATGGCTGAGTAGTAATCCATGGTAGTAACACCACATTTTCCCTATCCACTTGTTGATTGATGGGCATTTGGGCTGGTTCCATATTTTTGAAATTGCAAATTGTGCTGCTATAAAACATGCACGTGCAAGTATCTTTTTAGTATAATAACTTCTTTTCTTCTTGGCAGATACCCAGTAGTGAGACTGCTGGATCAAATGGTTTATCTACTTTTAGTTTTTTAAATAATATCCACACTCTTTTCCATAGTGGTTGTACTAGTTTACATTCCCACCAGCAGTGTAAAAGTGTTCCCTTTTGCCACATCCACGCCAACATCTATTATTTTTTGATTTTTTAATTATGGCCATTCTTGCATAAGTAAGGTAATGTATTGCATTGTGGTTTTGATTTGCCTTTCTCTGATCATTAGTGGCATTGAGCATTTTTCATGTTTGTTGGCCATTTGTGTATCTTCTTTTAAGAATTGTCTATTCATGTCCTTAGTTCACTTTTTGATGAGATTGTTTGCTTTTTTCTTGATGATTTTTTTGAGATCCTTGTAGATTCTGGATATTAGTCCTTTGTCAGATGTACAGATTGTGAAGATATTCTCCCACTCTGTTGGTTGTCTGTTAACTCTACTGATTATTTCTTTCACTGTGCAGAAGCTTTACAGTTAAGTCCCATCTATTTATCTTTGTTTTTCTTGCATTTGCTTTTGGATTCTTGGTCATGAAGTCTTTGCTGAAGCCCATTTCTAGATGGATTTTTTCTGATGTTATCTTCTAGAGTCTTTATGGTTTCAGGTCTTAGATTTAAGTCTTTGATCCATCTTCAGTTGATTTTTGTATAAGGTAAGAGATGAGGATCCAGTTTCAGTCTTCTACATATAGCTTGCCAGTTAACGTATTTGTTGAATAGGGTGTCCTTTCCCTACTTTATGTTTTTGTGCACTTTGCTGAAAATTAGTTGGCTATAAGTATTTGGCTTTATTTTGGGTTCTCTGTTCTGTTCCATTGGTCTGTGTGCCTATTTTTCTACCAGTACCGTGCTGCTTGGGTGACTATTGGCCTTATAGTGTAGTTTTATAATTTGAAGTCAGGTAATGTGATGCCTCCAGCTTTTTGTTTGTTTGTTTTTGGTTAGTCATGCTTTGGCTATGCGTGCTCTTTTTTGGTCCATATGAATTTTAGGATTGTTTTCTGTTGGTTGCTTTCTAGCTAGGAAGTGACACTTTCAAGAAAGCATCAGTTATGGTAATATAGAGAGGATATCATCTTGCCATAGGGTTGCCTGGATAAGTTGCTCAGGTGGTGGGTGTGGCTGTAGAGCTCCCAAGAGATTATGTCCTTTGTCTTTGGCTGCCAGGGCAGGTTGCAAAAGACCACTGGATGAGGGTAAGGTGTGTCTGAGCTCAGTTTCGTCTTGGGTGGGGCTTGTTGTGCCTGCTGTGGAGGTTGGGGGTGTGGTTCTCAATCCAGTGGAGTTATCTTCCCGGGGGAATTATGGCTGCCTTTGCTACATCATGCAGGTTGACAGGGAGGTGGGAGAAAGCTTGCTATTACAGTCCTGACTTCTCACTGCTTTCTCTACCCACTGCTTTCTCTACCCCTGTATTTTGCTCAGCTCTCAAAGTTCATCTCATCTCCAAGTAAGGTCAAATTCTTCTTCAGTAATCTGGACCTTCAGGTTTCCCAAGAGGATGTATGTTTAGGGCTAGATGATCCCTCCTTCACACTTTGAAGTTTATCGGCTGTCTCCCAGAGTCTGCGGCAGCAATCTGCTTCCTTCAAAGGGTCTGTGGTTTCTCTCTCATATTTAGATTTTTGATCAACAGCTAGAGTCTTCAGATATTTTATCACTTCTAAGAAATAATGGCATAATCTAAGATCATTAATATATTTTCCCATATTCTTCTAGAAACTTAATTGTTTTAATTTTTATATTTTAGTCTATGATCCAGGTGAATTCATTGTATGGTATGAGTTTGAGGTTGCAGTTCATTTATTGTTCCATATATTTATTCAATTTTTTCAATTACTTTTGTTGAAAAGGCTTTACTTTGCCCCCATTTTATATCCTTGCTTTGAGTTTTTGTCAAAAAAATCAATTGCCCACATATATGTGGTCTGTTTCTGGTCTCTCTATTGTATTAGATTGATTTACTTTTCTTTCCTAGCGATATTACCCTGTCCTAATTACTGTAGCTTTTTAGTAAGTCTTGAAATCAGGTAGTAGAACATCTTTTCCAAGATTGACTACTTTATAACATTTATATTTATAAATAAATTTTATAATTAACTTATGAATTTCCACAACACAGCTTATTGTATTTGGATTGGGATTGCTTTGAATGTGTCAACATATATTTGGAAGACAGAAAGAAATTACATCAGTAGTAACTCACATAATAAAGCAAAGAAAGCTAAAACCTTGCAAAAGAGGATGCAAGCAAGAAGCAAGCCAATTCTTGATGCAGAGTACTAGCAAGGTCAGAATTAATACCTGGTGCCCACTTAAGGCTTCCTTGGACTGAGAAACAATGACAGGGCAGCAATATAGTTCTGCGGCAGTGTTTAAGCTCCAGTGCCTACTATAAGTCTTTTCCAGACTGGGAGATTACAGAGCTGAATTAGTTCCAATACAATCTTTTCATATTAGTTATAATGCTCAGTGTAAGTCCTTCCCAGAATGGAAAGGGACAATGGGCCAGTGTTTACGTTCTAATACTAAGAGGTAAGAGTCTAGAACTACCAAATAACTCCTGCAAACAAATTTGATGAGTGAGGCTATTTTCTCAAATTCACAGCCATCAACAGAAAGATGTAATAATAGTGAAAACTCTGAGAAATTTGACACCACCAACACAAACTATCAAAACTCCAAGAATGGACCCAGAATTGAAGATCTATGCAATGTCTGACAGAGAATTCAGAATAATCTTCTTAAAGAAGTCCTGGGAATCATAAGATGATACAGGTAGAAAAAGAATGAAATTTGAAAAAGATGCAGGAACAAAATGAGAAATTTGGCAAAGATATAAAAGCAATTTAAAAATACCAAATAGAAATCCTAAAAATAATATAATCATTGAGGTGAAACACTCACTAGAAAGCTTCAGTAGCAGACTTAATCAAATATTAGAAAGAATTCAACTATTAGAAAGAATATGATTGAATTTCTAATCAAAATCAAATTTTAGGAAGATAAAATAAATGAAATTAGAAGAGCAAAATATAAAAAGAATAAAGAAAGCAAAGAATTATGAGATACCATCAAGCAAACTAACTTCCATATAATTAAAATTTCTGAAGAAGATGAGAGAAAAAAGGCCTAGAAAGCACATTTAAGGAAATACTGGCTGAAAATTTCCCAAATCTGAAGAAAGATAACAATATCCAGGTACCAGAAGCACTACAGTCACTAATCAAATTCAACTCATACAGAAATTCCCCAAGGCACATCATAATCAAATTAGCAAAAATCAGAGACTAAGAAAGAATACTCAAAGCCAGAAGAGACAAGAAATGTATCAGATTCAAAAGAGCCCCGATACAGTTTTAAATAGATTTTTAAGCAGAAACCTTACAGAACAGGAGAGAAGATGCCATTTTCAAAGTGCTGAAGAAGGGACAGTGGGGAAACCTGTCAGACAAGAATATTTATACCCAGCTAAGTTTTCCTTTAAACCCAAAGACAATCATTAAAGACTTTCTTAGACAAACAATAGCTGAGAAGATTTATGAACACCAGACCTGTCTTACAAGAAATGTTAAAGGGATTCAGTTTGAAAGAAGTGGACGCTAATATGTAACAAGGAAGCATCTGAAGGTATAAAACGTACTGGTAAAATAAAGCAAGTAGATAAATTCACAATATTTTAATACTATAATTGTGGTAAGTAAATCACTTATATGTTAGCTATGAACACTAAAAGTCAAAACTCCTAAACAATAATGATTAAGAGATAAGCAATCAAAAAGTCCAAATGTGAGAGTGGGTGGGTTAATATGTAGTTTGTTTTTGATACTTTATGATCAAAGTTGTCATTGTCAGTTTAAAACAACTTGTTAGAGCTGTTTCTTGTAAGTATCATGGTATCCACAAATCAAAAACCTACTGTAGATACACTAAAAAAAAAAAATTAACATGGAATCAAAACACTGCTAGAACAGCATGCACCGCTCAGATGATGGGTGCACCAAAATCTCATAAATCACTACTAAAGAACTTATCTATATAACCATAAACTACCTGTTCACCAAAAGCTGTTGAAATTAAACAATATATATATATCACTAGAGAAAATCACCTAACCACAAAGGAAGACATGAAGAGAGAATAAAAGGAAGACAGTTTCTACAAAGCAAGCAAATAAAACAAGTGTCTACAAAACAAGTAATAAAATAACAGTAGCAAATCCTTACCTGTTATTAATAACTTTGATTATAAATAGGTTTAATTTATCCAATTAAATTAATTATCCAATAAAAAGACATAGAATGGCTGAATGGACTAAAAAAAAAAACAAAGACTCAACTATATGCTGTCTACAAGAAACTCTACATTTGAAAACATGCAGAGACTAAAAGTGGAGGAGAGAAGATTTCATTCAAATGGAAACTATAGAAGGAGCAGGAGCAGCTGTACATATATTAGATAAAATAGAGTTTAATTAAATAATAATTTTTAAAAAGACAAAAGAAGTCCATTATATAATCATAAAAGAGTCATTACAGCAAGAGGATATCACAATTTATACCCAACCAACACTGGAGCATCAAAATATAAAACAAATATTAATAAACCTAAAGAAGGAGATTACTACAGTGTTGTAACAGAAGGGGACTCAACACCCACATCTAGCAATAGGCAGGTAATCCAGACAGAAAGTCAACACAAAAATACTGTACTCTAGACCAAATAGGCCTAACAGACATTCATAGAACATTTCATCCAACAGCTGCAGAATACACATTTTTCTCAAAAGCACATGGAACATTCTCGAGAATGGACCCTATGTTCACAAAACAAGTCTTACCAAATTTTTGAAAATCAAAAGTATATCAAATATATTTTTAGATCACAATGGAATAAAACTAGAAATCATTAACAAAAAGAACATTAGAAACTACAAATTTATGGAAATTAAATGATGTGATTCTGAACAACAAATGAGTCAATGAAGAAATTAGAAATGAAATTAAAGTATTGAAGTATATTGTTAGGTTCTTTATTTGAAGTCTTTCTACTTTTTTAATGTACATTATACCTCAAGGAAGTAGAAAAGCAGGAACAAACCAAAAATTGGTAGAAGGAAAGGAATAATAAAGAGCAGAGTAAAAATAAATGAAATTGGGACAAAGAAAGCAATACAAAAGATCAACAAAAGGAAAAGTTGGTTTTTGAAAAGATAAATCAATAATCCTTTAGCTAGACTAATGAAAAAGAGAGCAGGCCCAAATCTTATGTAAACCGAGACATTTTATTACAGACTGCAGAGAAATTATACCACAGAATTGCAAAGTATCATTAGAGACTACTATGAACAACTATATGCCAACAAATTGGAAAACCTAGAAGAGATAAATAAATTGCTGGACACATTCAATTTAGCTGGATCGAACCATGAAGAATTAGAAAACCTGAACTGATCAACAATAAATAACAAGACAAGGAACCATAATAAAAAGTCACCCATCAAAGTCCAGCACTTGATGGCTATATTGCTGAAAGAACTAATACAAATTCTCTCAAATTTCCCAAAAAGCAAAAATAAAGAGGAAACAATACTTTCAAACTCATTCTAAATACCAGTATCCCTGAGGAACATAGATGAAAAATTCTCAACAAAAATACAAGCAACAGAATTGAACAACACATTAAAAAAATCATTCACCATGATCAAGTGGTATTCATCTCAGGAATTCAGTGATTCAACATATGCAAATCAGTAAACATGCTACATCACTAAAAAGGATCAAGAATAAAACCCAGAAGATGGCCAAATAGACACAACTCCGCTGCACAACACCCAGTGGGAGAGATGCAGAAATCGAGAGATCTCCTAGCTCCAACCAGGGTACCAGGTGCATTTCAACAGATCTGGTCAGAGGGTGAGCAAAGCCCAGGCAGAGCAGACCGAGGCAGAGATGGGTGGTGCTTCACCCAGAAAGTGCATCTGACTGGTGAGTCAGAGGCTCCCCCTCCGGCACCCCGGTCCAGATACAGCGCTTCCCCCAAACCCTCATCAATACACAGAGCAGGGGATCTTTGCCAGTCAAGTGCCAGGAATTACAAACGCAAAATTGAATAATCGGGACAGTGTCCTGGATTTTCACACAGATCTAAGCAAACACATAAACCCATAAGCTGGCTGGGAGAGCCTGCGGACCGAGCTGTCCGTCCCCTCCCCCTGCCCGGAGACAGAGGGAGCTGAAAGCAGGGAGACAGACGGTGCAGATGAGCAGGTCCTACCCTCACTCACAAACCCGAGAGGGCTGAAGCACTAACTCTAGCGGGTCATGCAGCTAGTGAGTCAGTCTGAACTGAACCCTGAATGATCCAGCTCCGTGGAGGAAAAGCACAGCCCACCATTAAAGAGGCAGGACTAGGTTTCATGTTTTAACAAAGAACACAGGAAGCCTGTGTAGCAATGGGACAGTGTTCTTGACCACCCAGCAACACCTCCCGGTCAGCAGAAGAGCCAGGCCTAACCTCCCAGTGTAAACAAAGAAGACACAGGAAGCCTACCTAGCAACCTGAAGGAGTCCCTGGAAACCCAGTAGTGCCTTGACAGGCAGAGAAGCGACCTTAGGAAGCAGCTCCCTGAGATCAGAGCCAGGTAAATCCATGAAGATGGGAAAAAAACAGCTCACAAAAGATGAAACCATCAAAGACCAGAACACTTCTTCTCCTTTAAGGGATCACAAATCCTCATCAACACAGGAACACAACGTGACCAAGAAAGAATGCGGCAAATTGACAGAAACAGGCTTCAGAAGGTGAGTAATAACAAACATTTCTGAGCTAAAGGAACACGTTCTAACCCAATGGAAAGAAACTAAAAACCTTCAAAACAGGTTAGACGAAATGCTAACTAGAATAACCAGCTTAGAAGAGAACATGAACGACTTGATGGAGTTGAAAAACACAGCATGACAACTACGTGAAGCAAACACAAGTTTTAATAGCTGAATCGATCAAGCAGAAGAAAGGATATCAGAGATTGAAGATCAACTCAATGAAATAAAAAGAGGCCAGATGAGAAAAAAGAGTGAAAAGAAATGAACAAAGTTTCCAAGAAATATGGGATGTGTGCAAAGACCTAATATACACTTGATCGGTGTACCTGAATGTGACGGGGAGAATGAATCCAAGCTGGAAAACACGCTCCAGGATTTTATCCAGAAGAACTTCCCTAGCCTAGGACAGCAGTCCAACAATCAAATCCAAGAAATACAGAGAACGCCACAAAAATATTTCTCAAGAAGAGCAACCCCAAGGCACATAATCATCAGATTCACCAGGGTTGAAATGAAGGAAAAAGTGCTAAGGGCAGCCAGAGAGAAAGGACAGGTCACCCACGGAAGAAAGCCAATCAGACTCACAGCGGATCTCTCTGCAGAAACCCTACAAGCCAGAAGAGAGTGGGGGCCAATATCCAACATCCTTAAAGAAAAGAAAAGAACTTTCAACCCAGAATCTCATATCCAGCCAAACTAAGCTTCATAAGCGAAGGAGAAATAAAATCCTTTACAGACAAGCAAATACTGAGAGATTTCGTCACCACCAGACCTGCCTTACAAGAGCTCCTGAAAGAAACACTAAACACGGAAAGGAACAAGTACCAGCCACTGCAAAAGCATACCAAATGGCAAAGACCAAAAATGCAGTGAAGAAACTGCGTCAACTAATGGGCAAGAAGACCAGCCAGTAACAAAATGGCAGAATCAAATTCACACATAAAAATATTAACATTGAATGTAAACAGGCTAAATGCCCCAATCAAAACACACAGACTGGCAAACTGGATAAAAAGTGAAGACTCTGGTGTGCCATATTCAGGAAACCCATTTCACGTAAAAAGACACACGTAGACTCAAATGGAGGGAAGAAGATTTATCAAACAAATGGAGACCAAAAAAAAGACAGGGGTTTCAGTCCTAGTCTCTGATAAAATGGACTTCAAACCAACAAAGATCAAAAGAGACAAAGAAGGGCATTACATAATGGTAAAAGGATCAATCCAACAAGAAGAGGTAACTATCCTAAATATATATGCACCCAAGACAGGAGCACCCATATACAAAAAACAAGTTCTTAATGACCAAAAACAAGATTTAGACTCCCACACACTAATACTGGGAGACTTCAACACTCCAATGTTAATATTAGACAGATCAACGAGACCAAAAATTATCAAGGACCTCCAGGACTTGAATGCAGAGCTGGACCAAGCAGACCTAATAGACATATACAGAACGTTCCACCCCGAATCCTCATAATACACATGCTTCTCAGCACCACCTCACACTTACTCTAAAATTGACCACATAATTAGAAGCAAATCACTCCTCAGCAAATGAAGAAGAACAGAAATCAGAACAAACAGTTTATCGGACCACAGTGCAATCAGATTAGAACTCAGGATTAAAAAACTCACTCAAATCTGCAGAGCTACTTGGAAGCTGAACAACTTGCTTCTGAGTGTCAAATGGGTAAACAATGAAATTAAGGTAGAAATAAAGATGTTCTTCGAAACCAATGAGAACAAAGACACAACTTAACCAGAATCTGTAGGACACCTTTAAAGCAGTGTCAAGAGGGAAATTTATAGCCATAAATACCCACATGAGAAACAAGGAAAGATCTAAAATTGACACCTTATCATCAAAATTGAAAGAGCTATAGGAGCAAAATCAAAACAACTCAAGCTAGCAGAAGACAAGAAATAGCTAAGATCAGAACAGAACTGAAGGAGATAGAGACACAAAAAACCCTTCAAAAAATCAATAAATGCAGGAGCTGGTTTTTTTGAAAAGATCAACAAATAGACCACTAGCTAGACTAATAAAACAGAAAAGAGAGGAGAATCACTTAGATGCAATAATATCACCACTGATTCCACAGAAATACAAACTATCATCAGAGATTACTACAAACAGCTCTATGCACATAAACCAGAAAACCAGGAAGACATGGATAAATTCCTGGACACTTGCACTCTACAAGACTAAACCAGGAGGAAGTTGAAACCCTGAATAGACCAGTAACAAAGGCAAAAGTTGAAACAGCAATCAATAGTCTACCAATCAAAAAAAGTCCAGGTCCAGATGGATTCACAGCCAAATTCTGCCAAACGTATAAAGAGGAGATGCTTCCATTCCTTCTGAAATATACCAAACAGTACAAAAAGAGGAAATTCTCCCTAACTCATTCTATGAGACCAGCATCATCCTGATACCAAAACCAAGCAGAGTCTCAACAAGAAAAGAAAATTTCAAGCCAATCCATGATGAACATCCATGCAAAAATCTTCAATAAAATATTGGCAAACCAAATGCAACAGCACATCAAAAAGTTTATTCATCACAATCAAGTAGGCTTCATCGCAAGGATGCAAGGCTGATTCAACATACGCAAGTCCATAAATGTAATACATCTCATAAACAGAAGCAAAGATGAAAACCATATCATTATCTCAATAGATGCAGAGAAGGCCTTCAACAAAATTCAACAGCCCTTCATGCTAAAAACTCTCAATAAACTAGGTATTGACGGAATGTATCATAAAATGATAAAAGCTATATGTGACAGACCTATAGCCAATATCATACTGAATGAGCAAAAGCTGGAAGCATTCCCTTTGAAATCTGGCACTAGACAAGGATGCACTCTCTCACAACTCCTATTCAATACACTGTTGGAAGTTCTAGCCAGAGCAATCAGGCAAGAAAAAGAAATAAAGGGAATTCAATTAGGAAAGGAGGAAGTCAAACTGTCCCTATTTGCAGATGACATGATTGTATATTTAGAAGACCCCATCACCTCAGCCCAAAGTCTCCTCAATGATAAGCAACTTCAGCAAAGTCTCAGGATACAAAATCAATGTGCAGAAATCACAAGCATTCTATATACCAATAACAGACAGTGAGCCAAATCATGAGTGAACTCCCATTCACAATTGCTACAAAGAGAATAAAATACTTAGGAATACAACTAACAAAGAATATAAAGGACCTCTTCAAGGAGAACTACAAACCATAGCTCTAGAAAATAAGAGAGGACACAAACAGATGGAGTAACATTCCATGCTCATGGTTAGGAATAATCAATATCGTGAAATGGCCTTACTGCCCAGAGTAATTTATAGAGTCAATGCTATCCCCATCAAGCTACCTATGACCTTTACAGAACTGGAAAAAAACACTTTAAACTTCATATGGAACAACAAGAGAGCTCACATAGCCAAGACAATCCTAAACAAAAAAAAAACCAAGGAGGCATCATGCCACCGGACTTCAAACTACACTACAAGGCAACAGTAATCAAAACAGCATGGTACTGGTACCAAAACAGAGACATAGACCAATGGAACAGAACAGAGGCCTTGAAGCAACACCACACATTTACAACCAACTGATCTTGGACAAACGTGACAAAAACAAGCAAGGGGGAAAGGACTCCACGTTTAATAAATGGTGTTGGGAAAACTGGCTAGCCATATGCAGAAAGCAGAAACTGGACCCCTTCCTGTCAACTTACACTAAAATTAACTCCAGGTGGATTAAAGATTTAAACATAAAACCTAACACCATAAAAACTCTAGATGAAAACATAGGCAAAACCATCCAAGATATAGGCATAGGCAAGGACTTCATGACTAAAACACCAAAAGCAATGGTAACAAAAGCCAAGGTAGACAAATGGGATCTAATTAAACTACAGAGCTTCTGTACAGCAGAAGAAACCATCATTAGAGTGAACCAACAACCAATAGAATGGGAAAAAAGTTTTGCAATCTACCCATCCAACAAAGGGCTAGTATCCAGAATCTACAAAGAACTAAAACAGATATACAAGAAAAAAGCAAACAAACCCATTCAAAAATGGGCAAAGAATATAAACAGACACTTTTCAAAAGAAGACGTATATGAGGCCAACAAACATATGAAAAAAATGTTCATCACCACTGATCATTAGAGTGATGCAAATCAAAACCATGTTGAGGTATCATCTCACGTCAGTTATGATGGTGATCATTAAAGTTCTGGAGAAGAGAGATGCTGGAGATGATGTGAATAAATAGGAACATGCTTACACTGTTGGTGGGAGTGTAAATTACTTCAACCATTGTGGAAGACAGTGTGGTGATTTCTCAAGGATCTAGGAACAGAAATTCTGTTTGACACAGCAATCCCATTACTGGGTATATACCCAAAGGACTATAAATCGTTCTGTTATAAAGACACATGTACATGTATGTTCATTGTAGCCCTGTGTACAATAGCAAAGACCTGGAACCAACCCAAATGCCCATCAATGATAGACTGGACAAAGAAAATGTGGCACATATACACCATGGAATACTATGCAACCATAAAAAACAATGAGTTCCTGTCCTTTGTAGGGACTCGGATGAATCTGGAAACCATCATTCTCAGCAAACTG
>PVKP010010465.1:0-64570 GCA_004027715.1 Plecturocebus donacophilus
CAATGAGATAGAAAATTAACAAGGATATCCAGGACTTGAACTCAGACCTGGAACAAGTAAACTTAACAAATATTTACAGAACTCTCCTCCCCAAATCCACAAAACATACATTTTTCTCAGTATCACATTACACCTATTTTAAAAGTGACCACATAATTGGAAGTAAATCACTCCTCAGCAATTGCATAGCATTTCACAGATTTAAATAAAATATTGGTTGGTTGCTTATTTGTTATTTTCATCGCCTGTTTCTTCCTGTCTCCATTGTTAAGCACAATTATTGGCATAAAAGAGGTTTTTAATACCCATTTTTATACTGCATTCTAGCCTGGGCAATAAAACAAGAATCTCGTTCTCTCTCCATCTTTCTCTTCCTCTTTCTTTCTCTCTTTCATTCTTTTTCTTTCTTTCTTTTGCTCTTTCTTTCTCTTTTTATTTTTCTTTAAAAAAAAAAAGTCCATGTTCATGAGAGCAACCACATGATCCTGTCCAGTAGCCATTTTTCAAGGTAACAAACACATGGCCACACTGCCAACAGTGGGTGCTACAAATGCTGGGCTCGGTGCCCACTGGAGGGAAAATGGAAGGGCTCTTGAATATCTTCTTGCCTTTCTGGGAGCGGGCCAGAGACTTTTGATAAAGATTTATTTCCTGTGACGATGGAGGAGCAGAGAAGGGGTTGTAAAGGATCCTGCCCAGGCAGCCTTTCCCACAGTTTAACAGGGATCAGCCGAGAGCAGTGTGCCCGGAAATGAAGCCACCAGACAAGACAGACAGCATGTGCACTGCCTAGAGAAAACCATTTTCTTTCCTCATTTTTTTTTAGTGCTCCTACTTAATGTATTTTCTAGCTTTATCTCTCACTCCTTCCCAGCGTGCACCTTATGCTTTAGCCCAACTATTTTCTCTTCTCTGAAAGAGATAGATAGGCTATCACAGTATTTTGTTAATTGTATATATACTTAACTTTTTAATTTGGCTGAAGATGTTGATGGTGTGTTAATTTTTGTATATTGGAGAGTTTAGGTTCTAGCTTAGTCGCAGATAGTATGTATTCAGTAAATATTAGGCTAAATAAGTGAATTGCAAAATTTATACATATTTGTGAAAGAAAATGAGGAAAGAAGAAAGAACAAATTACCCATGGTCTCACCATTTAATCTTGCGTGGATAAATTTCTACTTTCTTAGTGCCTTCATAGATAATTTAGGGAAGAGAGTCATTCCCCTTTCCCACTTCACATAGACATTATGAATTTAGTATATGCAAAATTCCTAATAATGCTATTAAATGATTTGGCCTGAAGAATGTTAACCCTACTAAACTTTTACTATTTACTACGTATGACTGGAGCTGCTTTTACTTGCCTGGTAATGGAGAATTGTATATATGCCTCTGCCCTTCCTTCCCTAGAACCTCGTTTTGGAGAGTTTAAGAAATTCTTCATGTGATTCAATTTTATATTCCCACAAAACTTAGCCTTTTTTGTGTAATGCTTAATACTACTATATAAGCTCATCTGTATTTTTGGAAGAGAATAGTTGCTGTACTTATGGTGCTTTTCATTATAGTGTTTTCTTAAGTAGCAAACTGAAGCTCAGAGATGTTAGTAGCTTACTAGACTCTAAACTCTAGATAGATAAAAATTAATATATACTGAATGCAATCAAGAAGGTGTAACATTCCAGGACTAATCAGTGGCAAAATTGAGACTAGAATCCAGGTCTTTTGACTCCAACTCTTCAGTAGCTCAGTGTTGTTGGTTTGTCTCTTGGGAAGAACTGGCAAAGTTTAATTGAAATGACTGGCTGTGACCTTTTTTTTAAAACAGACCCAACTTCTAATGGACTTTTATTCTACCTTGGATTTCTGCCTTTTTTTCTTCCATTTTTGCCATGAAGACTTTGTTTTTATTTTTTATTCTATTTGCAAGAAAAGAGTTGTGGGTGACTTATCCCTTGTAATATTTCCTGGTTCCCACCCTTCTGTCTTCTACTTAGCTTTTCTATCCCTCTCAAAGGGAAAAAGTTTAGTGATGAATGGGAAAGATGCCAAGTAGTTAAAGTTTTAATTCATGGATATATGGCTGTGATGATTACTTTAGTTCTTTTACCTGCCTGTAAGAGGAAATTCATTATTGAAATTGAGGAAGCTGACCAGGTGCAGTGGCTCACCCCTGTAATCCTAGCACTTTGGGAGGCCGAGTCGGGTGGATCACGAGGTCAAGAGATCGAGACCATACTGCCCAACATAGTGAAACTTTGTCTCTACTCAAAATATAAAAATTAGCTGGGTGTGGTGGCGTGGGCCTATAGTCTCAGCTACTCTGAAGGCTGAAGCGGGAGAATCACTTGAACCCAGGAGGCAGAGGTTGCAGTAAGCAAAGATTGTGCCACTGCACTGCATCCTGGTGACAGCATGAGACTCCGTCTCAAAAAAATAAAACTTAAAAAAAAGAAAAGAAATTGAGGAAGCCCATGTATGTTTTATTTTTCTTTGCTTCATCGTATTCTTAAAATTTACTTTTGCTTCATTTTTTTTCTTTTTCTTTTCTTTTTTTTGAGACAGTTTTGCTCTTGTTGCCCACGCTAGAGTGCAATGACACTATCTTGGCTCACTGCAGCCTCTGCCTCCTGGGTTCAAGCGATTCTCCTGCTTCAACCTCCCAAGTAGCCGGGATTACAGGCATGCACCACCATGCCTGGCTAGTTTTGTATTTTTAGTAGAGATGGGGTTTCTCTATGTTGGTCAGGCTGGTCTCCAACTCCCAACCTCAGGTGATCTGCCCGATTTGGCCTCCCAAAGTGCTGGGATTACAGGCGTGAGCCACCACACCTGGCCTTTTGCTTCATTTTTAAGATAACCCCTTTCAAGCCTCATTGTCTGAAGGTTGGGGCTTTGAGCAAAAAAAACCCGACACATTTGGAAATACTAGTCTTTAAACCCTGAGAAATTTTAACTGTTCTCACCATAAAAAATGATAAGTAAATGAAGTAATGCATATGATAATTAGCTTAATTTAGCCATTTCACAATAAATGCATAGTTTGTACGTGACAAATATATACAATTTTTATTTGTTAAAATAAATGAATTTTTAAAAATTCTGCATCTTGATTGCTAATTTCTCTTATTCAGCCATTTCTGATGGCTGCTTTTGCCCCAGATTGCATATTTCTCTGGGAGAAAAATCTTCATTTCTTTATATTCAGCAGCGTAAGGGAGATTACAGGCAGAGTCTTTGGATTTGATTTCCTCCTCTTTTGCAATTAACTTGACCTCCTCCTGACTTTAAGACAGGCTGTTAAAGCCAGTATGTTACTTGAGGCAAGATGCTGTACTTTTTCTTAGCACACAGATGCAATTGGACTGTTAGCGTATTGCACAAAACAGAATTAGGTTTATAAAAAATGAAATTGAAAGTTTTTGGGAAAGTGTTTTTTTATAGTTTAAGATTTCTCTAAGAGGCAAAGCTCTTGCATAGTTAATTAAGGATTATCTAGTAAGTTTTGACAGTTGTAAACAGAAACTTTTAAAGCTCTAACATACATGATGGAGAAAATGGCTTGTTAGACACAAAGGTCTTCTGTGTACATGGAAAGCTAATAGCTATCAATTCTGAGACAGGAACTAGAAAATAATCTCTCTAGAGTAGATGGATTTCTTACTTACATGTTAAATTTCCATTACCTGTGCTTGCAGTTTCATTTTTGCAAGGACTTTATGGTGTGATTGCTTAATTCCGATTCCCATTCTGCTGTGAGACAAAGCCAGGGCTGCTTAAAGTTAGGCCCTTAGGAGCCCAGTGGTTGGGAAAGGGAGGCAGCTTGTTTGTAGAACAACTACATGCACCTGTTGTTTTTCTTTTCTTCTTCTTCTTTTGGTGCTTGGAAAATAAGTTTAAACTTTTCACAACAGAGAGCAATTTTGGTTTTATATTGTTTGCTTTATTTTAAGGGAAATTCTTTTTTCTTTTCTAGCCACGAAGATGGACCCACTGCTAAAAAATTAAAGACTGAGGAAGGAGGAGCCCACTTCAGTGTCTCCAGCCTGGCTGAAGGCAGTGTCACCTCTGTAAGCAAAACTTTCCCACTGTGCTTCCCCTTTTGCAGAAAGGTTGGGGCTTGAGGGAGAGTGCATCAGTTTTTGTTAGTCTGTTCTTAATCACGTTAAAGTAAGATCATGATCACTTTCTCTGGTCCTTGCTCTGTATAAGCCATAAAGACCCATTCCATACTTCTTCCTTTAAGTAATTATTGTCATGAATTACCTATAGAATTCACTATATTACATAAGGTATATAGCACTCTTTATAATCTATAGAACATGGAACATCTCAGTGTTGAGATTTTACTGTTGCCTTAATTTTACAGCTTTTCAACTAGTCAAAATGATAGGATAAGTTGGGGTTAGTGATATGTCTTAATCTTCAAGTACGTACAATTTAAGTTAGTATATAACTTCCTATTTTCTAACATACAACTTCAGAACAGGATTCACAGCTTTAGGATTTCCCCAAGCCAAGTATCCTTTGATACTTGAGATTTTTATTTAATGAGAAGTTTTTTTGGAACTTGAAAATAGTACCTTATTTTATTTATCTATCTGTCTATGTATCTGTGTATCTATGTATCTGTCTGTCTCTCTCTCTCTCTCTCGCTCAGCCAGGAGGAAGAATAATGTTAGAGATAGGGTGTTGCTGTCACCCAGGCTGGAATACACTGGGCTCAAGTGGTCCTCCTGCCTCAGCCTCCTGTGTCACTAGGACTACAGGCACATGCCACCATACCCGGATATTTTTTGTAGAAGTGAGGGTCTCAGTATGTTTCTCCTGAGCTCAAGCAGTCCTCCAGCTTCAGCCTTCCAAAGCGCTGGGGTTACAGACATGAGTCACTACATCCAGACAAATAGTGCCTTCTTTTAAGCAGCATTAGTATGAATCGACAGATCTTAAAAATTGGCCAATAACTTTTCAGCAACATTTATTAGGAAGGATAGTAAGGGAATAAAGGGCATGCCTTTATTCTTACCTCAAACAGAAACTCTCTCAGAAAAAAATGAATGTGTGAAAAATAATTTAGATTTCATTTAGATGTTTTATATAGAATAATAAAGGAAAAGGTCATGATCTTGTTCTGAGAGCTTTTCTGCTTCCTATACATGAGCAAACTGGAAGCTTTAGTGCATTTTGGAACCCCATTGTTTTCTTTCCTGTGAGCTAAGCGGTTCTTAGGCCTGGTTAGGGTTCGGGCCAGAAGATTAAAAACTAGGTATAATCAGAAAGTTCCATATAATATGGCAGAGTTTCATCTTTCAAACTTCTCACCTAGCACTGCAGTTCATCTTTGTACATAATCTGTTTTTACTTTCTAAGGACATGTTCAGCTTGGGTATGCTTGTATATTCTACCAAAACGTTAGTGCCAAAGGGTCAGCAGTAGTTCCACTAATGGGAAGTTTGGTGAATCAGGTATTAAGCTGTATTTCTCATGTCACCTTAGTGGGGCAAATATGTTCGGAACCGACCCCACACTACAGAATCCTCCCCTTTCTAATTGATTGGGTGACAGGATATACAGGCAGTCTGCGCTACACAAAGCCCTCCAGCTGGGCTGGCTGGTGGCTTGAGTTGTAATAGGTTTCTGACCCTTCTGGAAAGAAATCAGCTTGCATAAAGCAAAGTGAGTGAAAGCATAGAGGGCAGCTAATTGACTCGTGGAATCTGTCCGCCTTTCACAGAGACCTGGAAATGAAAATGAATAGAAAAGGCCTTCTCTTTGTCTTTGGTTTTATTTTATAAGAGCACACTTACTACATTTAGTCATCTTGTATTGCCTGGGGTGCTGCTAAAAAGAGAAATAACTTGTAAGTTTATTATCTGTTGGTATTTTCTAGGTTGGAAGTGTGAATCCTGCTGAAAACTTCCGTGTTCTAGTGAAACAGAAGAAGGCCAGCTTTGAGGAAGGTGAGTGGTTGGCTTTGCTTTTAAGAGAAGCTGTTTAGTTAAGACAGCTGATTTAAAGTCTAGATTAA
Organism: Plecturocebus donacophilus; assembly: GCA_004027715.1. Classification (NCBI taxonomy): domain Eukaryota; kingdom Metazoa; phylum Chordata; class Mammalia; order Primates; family Pitheciidae; genus Plecturocebus; species Plecturocebus donacophilus. The sequence continues at coordinate 6,032 of PVKP010010465.1, forward strand.
GAACTATAGCCTTTTGTTGTAACACTTTAGCATTTTTCTTTACTGGCAGATCTTTGTGGTTGTCTCTTGGTAGGGAACTCACTGAGGCAACATTATGAGTACGTGAAGGTGAACTCGGCACAGATTTTCCCAAAAAGGAACTAATTTGTAGGTCTCCCTATTAAAAACCTTTGGGCCAAAACCTTGGAGCTTTTAGTTCACTTCATTTAAGTATTTTGAGATTTTATAAGTGAGCTATGAGTAAAACAATTTTATGTCATGCTTCCTATTTTCTTTCTTTTTTTTTTGAGACTGAGTTTCGCTCTTGTTATCCGGGCTTTAGTGCAGTGGCACCATCTCAGCTCACTGCAACCTCCACCTCCTGGGCTCAAGCAGTTTTCCTGCCTCAGCCTCCCGAGTAGCTGGGATTAAAGGAATGCACCACCACATCTGGCTAATTTTGTACTTTTAGTAGAGACGGGGTTTCACCATGTTGGTCAGGCTGGTCTTGAACTCCTGACCTCAGGTGATCTTCCTGCCTTGGCCTCCCAAAGTGCTGGGATTATAGGCATGAGCCACCACACCCAGCCACATCTTCCTGTTTTCAGAGACACATAATTCTTGTTCCATTCTTAAGAGTTTGGGGCCCATTTATAGTAGACCAGAAAGACCTTGATGCTGCCCCTAAATTTAATCCTTCTCAAAATGGCTACGTGATGTCTTTTCCTTATCAGATAGTACCTAGAATCTCATTTAGGCTGTGGCTAATATAAAAATAGCTTCTAGGGCTGCACAGAGGGTCTGGGACTAACATTCATTCACTTGATTGCATTCAGGTTTCTGTTAATTTACCCTTTGAATGGTGGCAACTGGCAGTTGTTAATCCTGCAGGTTTATGTTACATTTATTATTTATATTACATTTTGTAATATATTTTGTAATGTTTATATTACATTTATTATTGCTGCTCCAGGTCTGGCCTGTCTTCAAGCTGACTTCTGTGTATATGAGTGTTTATATTTGTTCATGTGTATGTAGAACTTTCTCTTCCAACATCTTGCTGGGGGCAGAGAAATGACTTTTTTTTTGTTTTAGAGACAGGGCCTCACTCTGTCACCCAGGCTGGACTGCAGTGGCAGGATCATAGTTCACTGTAACTTTGGACATCTGGGCTCAAGTAATCCTTCCTCCTCACCTCCTGAGTAGCCAGGACTTAAACGTGTGTGTGTCACCATGCCTGGCTAATGTTTAAATTTTTTGTAAAGACGGGGTCTCACTCTGTTGCCCAGGCTGGTCTAGAACTCCTGGCCTCAAGTCATCCTCCCACCTCGGCCTCCCAAAGCCCTGGAATTGCATTTGTAAGCCACCATGCCTGGCCAAAAATGACTTTTTTTTTTCTTTTTTTTTGAGACAGTCTTGCTCTGTTGCCCAGGCTGGAGTGCAGCCTTCACCCCGGGTTCAAGCATTCTTTTGCCTCAGCCTCCTGAGTAGCTGGAACTACAGGCATGTGCCACCGCGCCTGGATTATTTTTGTATTTTTAGCAGAGATGGGGTTTTGTAATGTTGGCCAGGCTGATCTTGAACTCCTGACCTCAAGTGATTGCCCACCTTGGCCTCCTAAAGTGCTGGGAATACAGGCTTGAGCCACCATGCCCAGCCCAAAAATGAAACTTAAATGCCTACAAGCACTATTACCTGCAATAGGTCCAATAATGCAACTTACTTCTTAGAGTCTATGAATCCTGGCAAGATCCCCACATCTACTGTGCTGTTGCCCAGAGGGAAGCATAAGTAGCTGAGCCTTAGAGAGAGCTTACAGTCTACCAGGCTAATCCCACTGGCAGGCCGCTAAGAATCTCCTGAGGAAGAACAGCTTCATTATCATAGTAATCTGCAGTCTTTAAGTGATGTCTGTAGTCTTTTGAGATGGAAGAAGAGCTTTTTGTCTAGCTGAGAGTTGCCATATAGGAGAAAAACTTTGAGTTTTAACACAAAACAAAACTTCACGACAATAGAAGGAGATCTAAAATTCTCAGTGACAGTTTTGTAGAAGGATTGGTGAAAACAGTACTTCAGAATTCATCTCTTGAATGTATTGGAGTGATCAAGGGACTTTCACAGTATTACACCTTGTGTCTGTTCAGCTACATATTGTTACTGGGTGTTTGGAAAGGGGCAGAGATGGTACTGTGACAAGTCAATGAACTCTATTGTTTATTAAGGCTGCTGTGTTTTTGAAGGAAAATTTAGACTTTCCTAGCTTTCAATTGTATGTTGTCAATTACCTCAGCCAGCCAAAGTCCAAGGTTCACTGTTTGGGTCTGTGTCCAAGTCCAAGGTCAACTCGGTGGTTGGTTTAGGCATGGTCTTTAGAGGGACTAAATCTAGCTGTCATCACCATTACGTGGCAGCCACTAGTTGTTTCATATCCACTATGTGCAAGGCATTGTGCTAGCACTTTATTATGTTATTTTAATTACCCTGCATTGCAAAAGAAATGAAGAAAATGTTAGAGCTTTAACAGCTTTTGCCAGAATTTTCTCGGTGAATTTCTTTATTGGGGAAATAACTTTGATAAGTGCTAAGGTAGAGAATGAGTCTCCATCTCCAGACTTGGTTGGCCAGTACAGGGGCTCCGGAGGCAAGGGAAGCTCCTCAGCATCATAGAAGTAGAAAAACTGGATCTAGTTCAGAGAGGAAGGGCTGAAGAGAAGAAGGAAGAGGCAGGGAGACAAAGTGGGTGAATTTACGCATAGTCACAGCCTTCTGCGATACATTCCAAACTAATCACAAATTACTGGGCGACAGTAAAACTCTGGAAATGCTAGGAGTATTTGAGGAAACTGATGAAAAGTCAGTTTGGTGTCTGGCATTATTTCATGCAGAGCAGAGAAAGTACCTGAGCACACAGGAAGCCAGAGTCTGAAGAGACCAGGAGAGAGTCAGTTTCTGAAAATTTACTCACATCTTAGGAAAATATATACCTTACCCTCCGCCATGGCATTGGGGATTCAAAGCAGTCTTGAGAAAATATCAAGGGCAGGTGGACCCTAGATAGCATGTAAGTTACAATAAGTATTGTCCCCATTTTACTAATGGATAAACTGTAAAATTGGAGAATATGCATTCTCCCCAAAGATCGCATAGGAATTCAAACACGTCTCTTTCAAATATCAGATTTTTTCCTTAGCCATAATGTTTCTTTTGATTCCTAATGCCTTCCTTTCCTACACTTTTTAAAACAACATTTATAAGGTCGTGTATCTGAAACCTTGTGCCTGTTGGTAAGACTTTCGATGAATAGACTTTTTGTGTTGAATGTGACTTTGAGACCCAGCATGTTGCTAGTATTTCAAAAAAGGATGTCCCTCTCACCTCCATCTAACTAAGACTTGGTAAATCAGAGTCTTCTGTTGATGTCACAAAACAAGACTCTCCACAGAGCAGTCGGAAAATGGGACTGCTTGTTAGCAACTAGTTCTCACGGTTCTAACTTGGCTTCCCTTTTATCCCTTCTGCCTTTCTTGCCAGCTCCAGAACTTGTCTCTTTATTGGTGTCCTGTTCTTTGTTTTGGGCATCTTGTTTGTTTGTTCTCCCACTAGGGCATCTTTTTATAAGTCAAGACTCACTTCTCTTGCAGGCCTAAAGAGTTCTTCCCTAGTAATGATCTTTTAGAGAGATTTCTGTCCAGGGTGGGGAGACAGGAATCCCTTCTCCTTTACTCCAGTAAATTCCTTTTTTAAAATTCAATTGTCAAAAGTGTGATCAGCAGTAGAGAGTTGGTAAGATTGTTTGACCCTTAGGTAGAACTTGGCTGTTTTACCTATCATTATAAACTAAAATATGGGCATAGTTACTTCTTTCTCACGCCTGATAGTAGCATAGTCAAACTGAGAATCTTGTGATTCTCTCCCTGACCTCAGCAGCTTATATATAGTGGGCAGCTACACATTTTCTTAACTTCTGGTTTTCAATGTGAGGGAGGTATCTTGCTTTGAGCTTTTTGGCAGAGGAGATAACCAATGCCCTGAACCCCAGGAAGCATGTTCTTTCTGGCTGCCCTTTTCTCAGTCCCTTCCTAAGTTGGGAAACTCCCTTTCTTCCATTCTCTCTACCCATCACCATTCTGTCACCACAGTGTTAAAATAGAAAACATTTTTTTTTTCTCTTTTTTGAGAGAGTGTCTCACTCTGTTGCCCAGACTGGAGTGCGGTAGCATGATCACAGCTCACTGCAGCCTCAGCCTCCTGAGCTCAAGTGATTCTCCCACCGCAGCCCCCCCTCCCCCCAAGTAGCTGGAACTACAGGTGCACACTCCCACACCTGACTGATTTTTGTAGATTTTGTAGAGATGAGGTTTCACCACATTACCCAGACTGGTCTTGAATTCCTGAGCTCAAGCGATCCACTTGCCTTGGCTTTCCAAAGTGCTGGGATTACAGATGTGACCCACCAAGCCCAGCTCAGAAAACGTTTCGACCACAACTCTATGTATAATAATCATCTATCAGTTGTGAAAGTAGCGTTGTTTCCCTGTATACACTATTGATAAGTGCATTATTGCTGTCATCTGGGATTTGTTATCTGTAGTTTTCAGTTTCAGAGAGTCTCCGGATGCTCTTCACATTGAGTTTATCCACTTGTTTGAACATCTTCCACTCAGATAATCAACAGAGCTGCTAAGGAGGAATGCCACAATTTCCAATTCCTTGCCCTTTCCCAACTTAGGAAGAATGCTAAAATAGTCAAAAGATAGCAGGTTGGAGAAGGAAAAGCCACATTACTACTTTCCTCCAAACAATTCCTGTGTGATTATGTCTGAATTTATAAATTCCCAGTGAGTGTGGGAGATTATGTAAAATAGCTTGAATGTTCCTGGTGTGTCAAAAACAGGTTTTATGAGGGCCTTAAGAGCCAGAAAGGATGGATATATGGGAACAGATAAAAGGATGGAACATAACTTTATAATGAGCTGATTCTTTCTTACAAGGACCTTGTTTTTGCCACCGAGATTGTAGGTTCTGTATTAGGCTTGTGTGTAATGACAAGTTAGCAGAGCTCCATGCTACCAAATTGAATTCACATGAGCGTAACTGGTTTAAAAAAAAAACCTGTCAAAAGAAGATCTCCTAAGTAGAAACAGTACAGACCCCAAACAGCTTTAACTTATGTGCAAGAGAGCAGTAATATGTACTTGTCCATTGGATTAGAAGGTGATCATTTCATTTTTTTTTCCCTTTCACATTGAATTACATCTCGTCCTAGAGTCTTTTTCCTTTGTTCTTCAACCTTCTTTAATCTCATTTATCAAAAACATCCTTTCATTTTTAAAAGATATTTTCTAAAATTCACTTTCCAAGCAATTTCAGCACTAGATAGAATATGGTACAATTAATAATATGATATTCATCAAAACCAAATAGTTTTTTTCAGTGTTGTTTTTGTATGGTATAGCACTATCACATTTGCATGGCTGTTTAGTTATATACATTAGGTGATTTTCTGCCAGGAGTCAAACCCTAAACTGAACCTTTTGAGAATTGGGATCTAGAAGAAATCTCTCTCTTTTTCGTGTGTTTGTGTTATTTTTTTTAATCTGATTTATGTAATCTTGGGTATGAATTTTATAATCAATTATACTCAGCCCAGATAAGAAGATAAAAATGTAGCCCTTGTCTGTACAGCGCTGATAAATTTACGAAAAATAAGCTCTTTCAAATACCTTGAGCATCTTAAAGGAAAGATACTAAATAAAAACAGTCACTAAAATTTTAAACATCTTTAGCCCCATAGAAGTTCGTTTTTTTTTTTTTTTCTAAAGAATTTGACATACTTTCTTAGTCCTTTCCCAAAATAGCATTGACACATATCTAGTCATGAGAAAATTCATATTAACGATTCTAGAGGTTTTAGTCTGTACTTCGTATTTTTATTATATATCTCACTTGTTTTTCACTGGTTTTCTTTTTGACTCATTTTAAATTGTTAAACCTCAGAACTTGATGATATAGTTCTGAGGTTTAACAATTTATTCTTCATTTATCAAGACAAGTGGTCTCATTGTAACACAAAAATCAGTCTGTTTGGAATTGTAGAGAATACCTGCTGAGAGGGTGTGTTATTATCGCATGTGGTAATTATGCACCATTGGCCTTTAAGGTGTTGTTTTTCTGTGTGGGTGGACTGAGGCCCAGAGTAGTTAGGATGACTTTTCACAGATTATTGCAAATATGTGGAAGACTCTGGATCAAATTCCAGGGAGCCAATTCTTGGCCTCTGGCAGCTTAAACCTTTTTACTGGTTATGTATATTTCACTGGTTGGCATAGCACCACCCTGAAGTTTACTTTTAATATAATGAAACTCAGCAGTCAAAAATTTAAATGAAATCATTGAAATGAAGATGAAAATAAAAAACGCATGACGTAGAAACTAAAGACCATTACACACACATAATCATTTTAAGAATTTTCATTTTTCAGTGACTCTTCCTAAAAGGCTTTCATCTGTTCTTACCCATCTTCTGAAACTCTTTTAAGTTTCTGTCCATTTGTATCAGAATATCCCTAATTACAGGATATAGCTCTTGTAAAATGTAGCCTGGCTATCCTTTAAGAAAGAGAAATGTCTGGTAGTATAAAAATGAAAGTGTGTTTTCTGTAGTTCTGTTAACTGAAAAAAAAAACACTCAAGATCTATAAATTTAGAAAAAGAGAGGTTTATTTCTTGTAAAGGGTTACAGCCTTCAAGGTGGAAATAGCAAAGGGGAAGTGGACCCTAGATAGCATAGAAGTTACATATTACCCTGTTTTTACTGATGGATAAACTAAAATTGGAGAAGATGCATTTTCCCCAAAGATCACATAGGAATTCAAACACATCTCTTTCAAATACTGGATTTTTTGCCCATACTGTTTCTTTTGATTATGCCTTCCTTTCCTCCACTTTTTAAATGCAACATTATAGGGTCATGTATCTGAAACCTTGTGCCTATTGATAGGACTTTTGATGAAAAACTGGGAAAGGCTATTCCCAGTCTATTCAAAGGCTGGGAAACATGGCCTCTAGCCAAAGCCCTGAGACAGGACCAGGAAGGACGGTTTGGAGTAGGGGTATTATGCTGACCAAATTAGCTAAACATACACATTCAACAGATTACAGGAGGAGCTATGAATATTCATGAAGGTGGTCCTGATGCATGAGTTTTAAACATGCATATTACATAAGACCCATGTTCACCTTGTAGGGAAGACTTGACATTTAAATATTACAAGTAGACCCCGTACATCAAGAGGTCTTTTCAGGACATGGCACGCAAATGTGCAATCTTTTTATACAATCCACTAGAAAATTACCGAAATCACTCTCTTGTCCAATCAAAGCTGTAGTTGTGGCTGGTGGAAGCAGAGTTCACTAAGTCAGTATTTGGTAGAGCTGCAAATTATCTTAAAAACAATATTGCTTATCCCAAGGCCAGTGCTTGTTTAGCTGCTAAAGAAAAAAACCTGTGGCAGTTAGAACATAGTTTATTCTTTAAGTGTAGGGGTTCGTGACGTAACCCTTGACTGGCATGGCCTTAGATCCTGTTTATAATTTGGTACCTTATTACTACAGAGTTTGTTCCCTCAGTCTTATGATATCTACTTTAACATTAATGCTGAAAGGTTGTGTCTAACCTGCAAAAACGTGGGGGGTGGGGTATAATGAGATGCACCTGACCCCTTATCATGTCATCTCCAGAAACTCAGTTAAGGTTTTCTGGGGTCCCCTTTGTCAAGAGAGGTTCCACTTGGTCAGTGGGGAGATCAGGATTTTTAGTTTACATTTCTCTGAGCACCTGAATTTCTTCCTGAGAGCTTTAAAGAAAGTCTTTATGAAATGGATGACAGTGTTCCTGTTTTCTCATGCTACATAGGAAAGTTGCTTGCCTTAAATCTGCTGAGTAATTTTTCTTTTTATATTAAAAATGGAAAGGATAATTTTCCATCTGGCTGAAAATGTGGAACTCATGAAGACTTTCTCAGCATCAGAACTAGATGAGCCCAGAGTCCATTCAAGCCTGCATTTATTATACTAAACCACTCCTCGTACCAATCTTCTGTTTTAGTCCATTCCCACACTGCTATAAAGAATTACCTGAGACTGGGCAGTTTATGAAGAACAGAGGTTTAATTTACTCACAGCTGTGCAGATTTAACAGGAGGCATGATTGGGAGGCCTTAGGAAACTTAGAACCATGATGGAAGGGGAAACAAGCACATCCTACCATGGTGGAGCAGGAGAGGGCACAAAGGGGGGAGGGCCACACACTTTTAAACCACGAGATATCAAAAGAACTCACTGTCACAAGAACAGCAACGGGGAAGTCCTCCCCCATGATTCAGTCACATCCCACCAGGCTTCTCTAATTCCACATGAGATTTGAGCGGAGACACAAATCCAAACCATATCATTTTAGCTTGCGTTGATGACCTGGGCCATCAGTGCAACAGGCAAGTGCTCACAATTGGTTCTGATGTAAACACAGAACTCTTGGGTGTTTAGAAGAAAGGGCCTCAAGCTTGCTGTTAAGAGTTCACCCTTGCAGTAAATGCTAGAGTATGACTTGTGAGGCAGAGAGCAGTTCAAGTACTTATTCATGGCAATTTGGTTCTTTCCACCTCCTACAAATTCTGCAGTTCTTCCTTCCATGGTAGATATTGTCATGTAGGATATTATACTTGGTTCTCCTTGAATGGGGCTGTCTTCAGGATTGCTCCTTAAACCCAGATGGTTGAAAAAGGAAACTGATTTCAGATTGTGCTGATGTGCAAACTGCTTTAATCAGTGACTTAAAATGACTGCTGATGGGAAACAACAGAAGCTCTTAACCAATTAAGATGTTTAGGAAAGGATGTTTGGCTTTTGTTGAAAAAGTCACTAATCAACTGAAATGTATTAAGAGGAGCCAAGAAACAGCTAGGAGTTCCACTTAAATGTAATAAAAGTGTTTGGGTCCTCCCCTTTCAAATTGCATGCCCAAGGCAAAAAATATGCTGACACAGAAGAAGTGGCAAGTGTAATTTGGTACAGTTAGCCTGTCAGATCCATGCGTGTCTACATAAAATCTAGAATAATGTCATACTTGCTTCTTTGGCCAGAAAAGGGAAGGGAATTTAATTCCTTTATAGAACAATTTCAGCAGGGATGGAGAATATTACCAGCTTAGATGTCTTTGGAAATAGGAGAAAATTTAACTTGTTTTTAGAGGTTCCTTATGGACAGTTGGAGAAAAATCTTCAGTTAATAGTTACAATTAAAGGGCCATTTTCATTTTCCTCTGTCAGATTAAACTACTGAAATCTGTAGTTATCCCTTCATGTCTCTTAGTGATAATGAGGTTCAACTGTAACACTCAGGATAATAACTGTATTTCATTGGTTGCCATTGAAGTCAGGAGCCATTGCTCACATAAGAACTACTTTACAATTCCCTTGCCTTTGGAATTCAGTAGTGTTTTCTTGGGGCATTGAGGGTAAGTTATGCTGTCTAAGTTTTCATAGTTGCTCTGTGATAGAAACATGTAGTTTCTCTCTTCTATCTGTGATAAATCTCTACAAGTCTCTTAGATAAATTGTACTTATTCTACTTTTTAAATAGGTTTATTGAAGTAAAATTTTCTACAAAACATGCTGGTAAGTATAATTTGATGAACATTTGTAAATTATAAGAGTTGTAAAATTACCACAATTCAGTTTAAAGAATATTTCTCTCACACCCAAAAATTCATGGGACCTGTTTATAGTTAATTTGGGTCTGGAGTGCACACCGGTGGTGGGGGGTTGCCAGGTGATGCCAGCCTAGGTGACATGTTCTGATAATCTTAAGTTATTGCCCTATCTGTTGAATGGACTGGCACCATCCTGGGCTTGACCAGTTGTCATTTAGCTGTAGCCTTCAAGTAATCACTTGGTGGTGGAGCATTCTGTAAGTACCTGGATTGTCTCTGGAACTTCTAAGCAAACATAATTAGGCCAGCTAGCAATGCAAGGGAGTATCTGGTGGAAAGGAGGAGAGTAAAGGTTATTCATAACCAAAAAGTCAATGCAAAGGGCCTCAGACGGAAAAAGGGCTTAAAAATAGAGTACTGGGATGCACTCTTTGTTCTTTTCTAAAAATGTTTTAACTACTCGAGGTTATTTGAATTTCCCATGTAAACTTTAGCACCAGCTTTTCTCCCTCCCTTCCTTCCTTCTTTTTCTTTCTTTTCTTTTTTTTTGAGACAGAGTCTCACTCTGTCACCTAGACTAGAGTACGGTGGCGTAATTGCAGCTCACTGCAACCTCTGCCTCCCAGGTTCAAGTGATTCTCGTGCCTCAGCCTCCCGAGTAGCTGGGATTACAAGCGCAAGCCACTACACCTGGCTGATTTTTATGGTTTTTTTTTTTTTTTTAGTAGAGACGGGGTTTTACCATGTTGACTAGGCTGGTCTTGAACTCCTGACCTAAAGTGATCCACCTGCGTTGGCCTCCCAAAGGGCTGGGATTATAGGTGTGACCTGCTGCACCCTGCCCAGCTTTTCAATTTATATGAAAAAGCCCACTGGTATTTTGATAGGAATTTCATTGAGTCTATGGAATAGTTAAGGGAAAGTTGCTGTTTTAATAATACTGAGTTTTCTTATCCATGAACATGGAATAGTTATTCATTTATTTAGATCTATTTACTTTCCTTCTATAATGTTTTAATGGTTTTTAGTGTACAAGCTGTACACCTCTTTTATTAAATTTATTGCCAAGTGTTTTATTCTTTTTGATGATGTTATGAATGGAATTGTTCTTTGACTATATTTTTGGATTCTTTGTTGCTGTTGTATAGAAATACAATTTTTTGTTTATTGATCTTATATCTTGCAATATTATTAAACTTACTAACTTTTGCATTTTTAAAAATATACTTCTTAGGATTCTGTACATACAGGATCACGTTGTCTCCAAATAAAGCTTTACTTCTTCCTTTATAACTCATAATGCTTTTCTTTTTTTTTTTTCCTTTTGATTATTGTACTGGCTGGAACTTCCAGCACAGTGTTGAAGAGAAATAAGAGTGAACATCCTTGCCCTGTTCCTGATCTTAAGGAAAAAACTTTGTCTTTCACTATTAGCATGATGTTAGTTTTAAGTTTTACTCAGATTTCCTTTGTCAGCTTGAGGAAGTTTCCTTCTATTTCTAATTGGTTGATAGTTTTTATTATGAATGGATGTTGAGTTTTGTTACATGTATTTTCTGCCTCTATTGAGATGATTGTTGTGATTTTTATTCTTCTGCTAATATGATGTATTAATTGATTTACAGTTGTTAAATCAACCTTGCATTCCAAGTATAAAATCCAGACATCTATAAAATCCTTTTTATATGTACTGAATTCATTTAGCTAATGCTACAGTTTGAATATGTCCCCCAAAGTTTGTGTTGGAAACTTAATCCCCATTGTAACAGTGTTGAGAGGTGGGACTTTTAAGAAGTGATTAGGTCATAGAGGCAGCATCCTCATGAAAGACTTAAGCCCAGTGTCACCAGAGTGTGTTAGTTATAAAAAGGATGAGTTCAGCCCTATTTCTTCTCTGTCTCTGGCTTGCTTCTGCCTTCTGATGTGAGGTGACTTTCTCCAGATGCTAGTGCCGTGCTCTTAGACTTGCCAGCCTCCAGAACTGTGAGCTAAATAAATAACTGTTCTTTATAAATTACCCAGTCTTGGGTATTCTGTTATAGCAGCACAAAATAGACTAAGACAGCTAATATTTTGTTGGAATATTTGTTTGTTGTTTTCTTGTTTTACGTGATGTCTTTGTCTGGCTTTGGTAACAGGAAAATACTGGGCTCATAGAATGAGTTAGGAAATTTTCTTCTCTTCAAGATTTTTATTGTTTATTCTTTACATATTTCATATAATTTGCCAGTGAAGCCATTTTAATTCTTTGTGGAAAACTTTTGTTTTGTTTTGTTTTTTGAATTTTGAGATTGTTTCATTTGAAGGTAAGCTTAATGCTCTTAAATTCACAAATATGCTAATTTAAATACCAAATTCTGTTTATCTAAAACACACATTGTAAACATACAAATATCTCTTCTCTTCACATGTCAGTGCCCATTCATGTCATGGTTTGGAAATGGGGACAGTAGATTCTCCTTAAGTTACAAGTCAGCATATGTTTCTTTATAGTTAACTTTAGCAAAATTTATACAAAATAGTAATTAACAATAATCTTCTTGTTAACTCAAAAAATTCCTTCAAAACTGCATTTTGTTAAAGTTTCTACACTAAAATATAGAAAAACTACACAAATATTGAAAAGTTTAAAATTTCCTTAATTTTTTGTTTGTGGTACCACTACCAAAATTTACAGGGCAGTATACCTGATGTAATGAAAAAGAAACAGACAAATCTACAACAGATAAAAGAGCTCAGGAATGTGCATCTGATTGATACTCTACTACATTAATTAACAGCTGCACTTTTGCAAACTGTGGCTATGACAGTCCTGCACAAGAAGGGTTTTCTGTTTAAACTGCAGTAATTTTTCTGACTATGGATCATCATTTCTTCTTTTGCAGATTTTTATAGTTTCTCTAATGCATTTGGGATGACTATCTCAAAGTAACCTGGAACTTTTCTGACAACTTTTTGTTCTTTTCTCCTGCTGAGAAATGTAGCCCCTCTCTGCTGTTTTTAGAACCTTCTGCTACTATATTCATCACTTCTACCACCAGATCCATAACCACCATCACAGGAACTGCCTGAGCTTCTTCCACCAAAACTGTACCGTTTCATGGGTTCATAATTTGATTGTTTTTCTCTGCTAAAATTTCCAGAATCATTGTAGTTCTGACCACCATCATAGTTACCACTGCCAAAATTTCCTCCTTCATTGTAACCATCGTATCCTTCACCACTACCACCATATCCACCATTGTGGTTTCCATATCTTGGTCTACCATCTCGTCTCCATAGCCCGCTCTACTGCTGTAGGTAGGCTTACCACCATTGTTGCCACTATCACCTCCACATCCATTATATCCACCATAACTACCTCTGCTGCCGCCACCTCTGCATCCACCTCCATAGCTTCCTCTTCCACCAAAGTTTCCACCACAGCCAAGATTACTTGCACCACTTCAGAGTTTCCTCCACAACCCATAAAGATTGGGGGCGTATAACATTTTTCTTTTGAGATGGAGTATCTTTCTGTTGCCCAGGCTGGAGTGCAGTTGCACAATCTCAGCTCACTACAACCTCCGCCTCCTGGGTTCAAGCCATTCTCCTGCCTCAGCCTCCCAAGTAGCTGGGATGACAGATGCCTGCCACCTCACCCGACTAATTTTTGTAGTTTTAGTGGAGACAGGATCTCACCATGTTGGCTAGGCTGGTCTTGACTGCCAGACCTCAAGTGATTCTCTCATTTTGGCCTCCCAAAGTGCTGGGATTACAGGCGTGAGCCACTACACTGGGCCTGGTTTTTAAACTAATCAATCTGGTCTGTTTTAACATTTCTTGAATCGTTTTAGTGATTTATCTTCATAAGAATTTGTTCATTTCATCTAATTTGTTAGTGTGACATTGATTATTATTCCCTTATAATAATATTTTTGAGATCTGTTCTTTATTTCTGATTTGGGGATTTTGTATCTTCTCTTTTTCTTGGTCAGTCTAGGTAAAGGCTTATGGATTTTAACTTTTTAAGATCCCAGCTTTTAGTTAGTTTTATTGATTTTTCTCCATTATTCTGATTTAATTAATTTCTGCTCTGGTCTTTATTATTCCCTTTTTTCCTCTTACTTTGGCTGTGATTTGCTTTCCTTTTTCTTGTTTCTCGAGGTGGAAGCTTAGATTATTTATTTGAAACCTCTTTTCTAATATAGGCATTTAAAGCTATACATTTCTTGCTAAACAGTTCTTTAACTGCGCATAAATTCCGATGTGTCACGTTTTTGTTTTTATTCAGTTCAGATATTTTCTAATGCCTTTCCTGATTGTTTCTTGGGTTATTTAAATGTGTTTTTAAACTCCAAATATTACAGATTTCCTAATTTCTTCCTGTTGTTGATTTTTAATTATATTGTGATTGGAGATCATATTTTGAATGGCTTCAGTCCTTCTGAATTTATTCAGACTTGTTTTTATGTGGTCTAACGTATAGTCTGTTCTGACAGTTGTTTCCTATGGCCTTAAAAAGTACGTATATTCTCCTGTTACTAGGTCAAGTGTTCTGGAAATGTCAGGGCAATTTGATTGATAGTTTGTTCAAATATATGTCTGTTGATTTTCTATCTAGCTGTTTTCCATGATGTTTTGAGTATTGAAAGTTATTCACCTTGAGACTGTGTATGCTAGTGAGACCTTTATAATTTTTATCTTACCTTGCTAAACCAGCTTGAGTCATGAGATCCAAGTGATTTTATCCAATTTTTACAGGGTAACACTAAAGAAAACATTGTCAGTTCAGGTAATAGAGTATATTTTAAATAAAGTTCTTCAAGTGTTGGTGTTTTAAGAAAAATAAACTTAGCTATGTGTACTGCAAGATTATATGGGTTTCTGAATCCTCTGTTTCAAGGGAAAAATAAATTTATGTTAGTAGAGGATGTTTACTAAGTACTGGAAAAATTATGTAGATATTAGGAACTTGTTGGAGCAGAAAGGTGATTACTTATGAGAAATAAAAGTCAATTTTAGTGGCAACAGGTACATCAAGTACATCAAGTCTTAGATCAATGTTTATAGATTTGAAAAATTAATTGGTTCATTCTTTCATTTGTTTCTTCTTTTGTCCCATTTTTGTCAAGCATGCATTTATTTTGTTTGACTCCTTTTTTGTCTCATATACTAAGAAGAAAATATAACTAAGGTTGAATTATCCCACAATTGGCCCCATTTCTAATTATCCTTAGGTGGATTGTAATGAAGCCAGCAAGACTTATACATTGGAATTTTAAATGTGTGGGATTATAAGGAGGGTAGAAGCCGCAAACCAAAGATAAGATATGCCTCCAGATCTACTTCAAATTTCCTGAGGACAGTAGATGAAATGAAATTATTTCTAAGGGCCTTTTTTACCACTGCTCTTTAAGTATATGAGTAATAAACAAAAAAGAGCAAAGTATGTGGTTTGGAAAGAATAAAACAAAAATGAAGTAAAAGGATCAATGAAATGGAAGTATCCTAAGTGTCAACCCATGAAAATTGTCTTCCCTGAGTCTCACACATATTAAGAAAAAAAGAAAATTGTCTTCCTGCTTAGAGCTCACTAGAAATAGAAACAATTGTTTATTGTCTCCTGATATGGCACTCTCTTATCTGTTTCACGATGATTTCGTTGTTCCTTAGGCTTCTCATTAAAAATAAGCACATGCTTATAGGGGGAAACTGCAAATAATAATATAATCGCATATAAAGTTCAAAAGTGGACATCTTTTCTTTATTGTCTCCCTTCCTTTGAAGCTCTGCCCATACCCACATTCTCTCTCTTCAGAGGAATAACCCTGCTCATCCATACTAATGCTCTATATTGTTATCAAGATAGTTAATTGTTTTAGGGTATAATAAATTGGGGATCTAGTCAGAGACAATACATTTTGGAAGAACCCTTCATTCCCAGTGGCATTAAGCAACTTGATTAAGAAAGGAAAAGGGCGTACACTAATATGGAATGAGGCATACTTAGTAAGCAGCAAAAACAAGCCACCATGTGTTCATGCATAAAATCATAACAATGTTGGATGTGATGTCTCATTCCTGCCCACCTGCATATATGTTTTACATAGCCTATTCTTTGTGCATTTCCCCCTTCCATAGAGCTTTATTGTAATCATTTCCATCTCTGTAAAATTAAGGGAGGGAGGAGACAAAAGAAAATTCTAGACTGTTTACTCCCCTAAGTGGTAGCCAACACTAAATACACAGCCTATGAGTTTAAACTGAAAGAACAACAAAAAGACATATTCATTCCCTAGGCTTTTAGAGGAGTAAACCAGTGAGGCCTACACCATTTATTCATCCATTCAACAATTATTTGTTGAATGCCTACTATATGCCAGTCATTATGCCAAGATGCAGACAGTAAACAAATAAGAAAATATATGTCAAATGGTGGTAAGCATTGTGTTAGTGTCATAGTGCTGCAGTAATGGAGTACCACAAACTGAATGCCTTAAAGCAATAGAAGTTTATCCTTGCACTTCTGGAAACTAAAGTCCAAAATCACAGGATTGCTTCCTTCTGAGAGGTGTGAGGGAGAACCTGTACAATGCTCTCTCCTAGCCTTTGGTGATAGATAGCTGGCAGTTCTTGCATCCCTTAGCTTGTAGATGTATTACTCCAATCTCTGCTTCTCTCTTAACAGGGAGCTCTTGTATGTCTGTATCCAAATTTCCCTCTTCTTATAAAGATGTCAGTCCTGTTGGATTAAGGCCTGCCCTAATGACCTCATCTTAATTTGGTTACACATCTGCAAGGACCCTCTTTCTGAATAAGGTCACGTTGTGAGGTTTTGGAAAGCACAGGAATCGCGGGGGTTGGGGGGATACTATTCAACCCATGACAGCACTATAAAGAAAACTAGGATACTGGGATAGGGAATGCTTGGTTGAGATGGGCTTATTTTATGTAGAAGATCAGGGACGTCCTCACTGTTGAACAGATAATTGGGGACAATGGGAGAGAGTGTCTAGTGGATATCTCTGGGGAGAGGTTTGCAGACACAGGGAGCAGTATGTTCTTGAGAAGCTCAGGATGAGTATGCTTGGCTTGGAGCATCGGGGAGGCCTCTGTGGCTGGAGCAAAGAAAGTAAGAGGTGTGATTAGAGAGCTGGCTGGGGTACATATCACATAAGACCTCCTAGACCTTTTGCTTTTCTCTGAGTGAAATGTGAAACCACTGAAGAGTTCGAAGTAGCGGATGATTTTATATTTTCTACCATGTTGAGGTAAAAGGCAAGGTTGAAGTAGGCAGATGAGTTAGAAGGCTTCTGCATTAATCCAAGTGACAGGAGGTAGTAAGAAAAGGTCTGAGTTTTGATATATTTTGAAAGTAGAATTGGCAAGTTTGGCTGATCATATGAATGTAGAGTGTGAGAGAGAGAAACAAGTTAAAAATAACTCCCAAGATTTTCGGTCTGAACATCTGCAAAGAATTGCCATTTACTGAGAAGGGGAACATATATTAAGTTGGTCTGGACTTCAAGAAAAAGGTCTGAGTTGCGTGTGTAAATCGTGGAGAGGGAGCCATACAGACTATAAGGCATGAGACTGGAAGAGATCCTTGAGTAGCGGAGAAGCATGGGATCTAGGGCACAGGTAAAAGGGATAACTTAGATACACACAGATAGTTCGGCAAAGACAATAGGACAGAAGGCAGAATATATAGGTGCAGATGCAGGTAGGTGGCTACTTTGAAGAATTTATTGGGGGGCTGGGCGCAGGCTCGTGCCTGTAATCCCAGCACTTTGGGAGGCCAAGGCAGGTGGATCGCTTGAAGCCAGGAGTTCAAGACCAGCCTGGCCAACATGGCAAAACCCCGTCTCTACTAAAAGTACAAAGGCATAGGCCTGTAGTCCCAGCTACTTGGGAGGCTGAGGCACAAGAATTGCTTGAACCTGGGAGGCAGGAGGTTGCTGCAAGCTGAGATCATGCCAGTGCACTCCAGCCTGGGCAAAAGAGCAAGACTGTCTTTTAAAAAAAAAAAAAAAAAAGGAAGAAAGAAAGAAAAGAATTCCTGGAGGAGGTTGGCATAACCTGGACCTTTGTGGTAAAGGTGGTTAGGACATGCCTAAGCGATGGTGTGTCCTGATGCTATCAATGGAACTTTCTCCAGAAATAAGGGGCATTGTTGTTGTTGTTTTGCCCTTGAGTTTTTTGATTTCTGACCACTTTGTATCTATTTTTCTTCTAATTTCTAATTGTCTTCTAATTTACTTCTCAGGTCTGTCTCTTCCTTTCTATCCTATAACTATCCTAGTTCGGCTTTCATTATTTCATCATAGGGCAGTTCCAGCATCCTACATTAATTACTTTTAAAGTTCTTCATTTCTACCCATATGTTTGTACAGATTTAACTTCTTATAGCACAGATTTTATTCTGGGTCAGCCCTTCTTAATTACTCCCATTCAGTCTCCCGTTTGAGTCTTGCCACAATCTGGTCCCATTCTGCCGCTCCTGACCCATTCTTATACAGATTCTCTCTATGAACCTTGTGTTCAAACCAAGTCGTATTCCTGCTAATGCCCTTGCAGCATCGGCTTTCTAAAACCAATTAACTCTTTTAAAAAATGTCCATTCTATCTTTACCCCAAATCCTACTCTAAAGAGATGCCTATGATTTGAGAACCAGTATATCTTTGGATCCCAATGCCACGTTGTAGTTTTATTGTAGTAGGACTCATCTTATCTACTGCTGCTGGTCTGCTATCAGTGAGACAAAATGACCTTTTTGGTTTTCATTGCTGACTTTAATAAAACAGTGCTTAGGAGTAATAAGAATTTGAATTTTTGAATTATAGCAGATTTACTTCTCTGGTTCTTTGGATCAGTTCCTAAGTCTTAGCCCCATCAAAGAAGAAGTAGAGAATATAACATGTCTGTATTTTGAGCTCTAGAATATTATACAACTTTCTTCATAAAATCAGAAAAGGATGGGGAGGAGAATAAAAATAAAAAGAATCTGAGAAGTCCTTAAGGAATGATACTGCATAAACACAAGGCGTTATTCATCAATTTTTAGAGGGAGTTATCACAGAGAATGCAGTCTTTCTAAAATTTCTGGTACCTAATATTTTCTTTCAAAAAAAGACTCAAATTCTTGAAGTGTCATAGAAAACTTGTGTGCTGTCTCCCCCTTGTCGAACTTCCCCAAAAGCACATTCAACAATGGCTGCCTGTTTCTCTCCTTGGTGAGGAGTCTGACTCATCACTCACTCTATCTCTTCAACTGATACATCCATTTCAGTTCCATTCAATTACCAACTTTTAATTGGATCCCATTGCCAGATTGGTTTTGTGCTCTGTTTCCTCTTGGCTACACTATTACTATGACTACTTGGTATCTTACTTCCTATATTAGTTTGATGACATCTACTCAGGTATGAAGCTAAATAGAGAACATAAAATTGTTACAGTACCAGTCACTATTCTCTTGCATTTTTCGTTTCTCCTACTGCCCATTTGGAATGGAATCAAGCATGATGATAAGGTTCTTGATTCTTCTCTATCAATTTTATTTTAGTAAGCATTGCCAAGTTTTAGAATTCTAGGACCTTGGAAAATTGTGGAGACCCTCTTTGTCTGCCCTCCCTAGCCTTCACCCCTAACCACAACACATCTTTCAGGTATATGGCATATACATTTCCTAAAAAACTGAAAGAAGTCATTTCCTCATCGAATGAGAAAGTCTTCCTTTAGGTTCTTTCTTATGTCAGCATAATGTCTCATTATTGTACTTTAAGTGCACTTCTTTGTAGAATTGGGGAAAATTAGACACACTAGGCAGTGGATGTTCTTTGGTCTTTCGTTAACTGCTGTATGCCCTATAAATATTAACTGATGACCTTCAGGCTTTATGGGATATGTTTAGTGCTTTTTAATGGTTAAATGGAATATTTTTAATAAAAAATTACAAGACCATAGAATGCCACGGAACCATTCCACTTACCAGGAAACTTAAAATTTGCCAGTTGATCTGGGAACAGATCTGGTTATGGTTATATTACCCAAGCTGTTTAAGATGAGAAATATTATTTACCAGAATAAAAATGTTACATCATAATGCTCTCATATAAAATGAATTCACAGCCAGTGGGCTAACTGGATATCATTTTTCTAGTTTCTCATTAACTCACACTACCATATTTGTTATAAAGAGTGAGCTAAGGCCAAGAGACCTTCCATATCATTCTTCCTGCTGTGGCTACAAAGTACAACTCACAGCTAGCTCAAATAAAAACAGAAATAAAAGGAGAGAGGTCTCATAGTCTGCAGGGATGGATTCTGACAATAAAGACTTTGCACTTACTCTGTTCCTTGTGCCTGGGGTTTTAATTTAACACATCATTGAAAAGGCAGCATTTAAGAAGGGGGGAAAACACCCAGCAGGATTTACTTTTATTAGTGCAATTTGTAAGAAATTACTGCACTTAATGAGAAAATCATTAAGCATGAAAAAATGGGCTGTGACTGAACTTGTGGAGCTTAAATGGTGAGGTTTTAATTGAGTTTTTTAGTTATCGGTAAGAATAATAATAATTTTAAAATACAGGGCTGCATCTGTGTGTTGGGGTGGTCAGCACTTTACACACCTTAGTCCAATTTCCTGTGCCACTGGTCATGCATGATATTATGGCTGTGGTGTTCTCTGTCATATCTACTGATTTTTTTGTTCTGAGAGAGAGGAAAGGAACTTCTGTTAGATTAGGGGCAAAGAGCTAGCAGAACAATTTCTAGAAGGTGGAAGAAGGGCAGGATAAGGCAAAGGGCAGAGCTGTGTCTGCTTCTCAGTCTTAACTGCTTAAAAAAGATGACAAATTTAAATGTCATTTTCAGGTTACAAAAGCTTACGCTTTTTTCCTATTCTGTACTTCTTTTGTTGCCATCCAGTGATGTGTTTTTCCTCAATAAGAATATTTCATTAAAGACCATACAACGAAAAACAAGAATACCAAGAGCAAGGAGCACAAACCTTCAGAGCAAATTCTTCCTGGAATCTTAGATCTGAACTCTTTTAGAAGTGGAAGCAGAAAGAAGGATATTTAAGAAATAAGTCAGCATTTTTTCTTTTTTGTAATTTAGAGAATAAATATTTAAGGTACCTTTTTTTGTACTTAAAATTTCAGAAGTACCTTTCACTTCTGAGAAGACCAGAGTGCCATGGGAAGTACTCATTTGCATCCAGTACCTCTTGTTTATTGTCATGGTCCACACAGTTGCATGTCACAACTATGTTAGACCTGAAGGAAATGGAGATATATGTAGCTCTGAAGATGTTTCAAGTAGAAGTGGAAACAATATTTTTTTACCTAATTTTTTCTAGAAATACAGCTTTTAAAAAAAAAACTAAAATGGCTGGGGAAAGCTTTAAATATGAATTTGAACTTTTTCAGTAACTTTTAAGTGAATTTCATTATATTCTACCTCACTACAAGGAAAGAAACCTGCAAATTTTAGCTTTCCTTATAATTTAAATGATGCCTTGCTAATTTCTGTTTTTTTTGAGATGGAGTCTCCCTCTGTTGCCCTGGCTGGAGTGCAGTGGCAAGAGCTCAGCCCACTGCAACCTTCGCCTCCCCAGTTCAGACAGTTCTCTTGCCTCAGCCTCCTAAGTAGCTGGGATTACAGGCATGTGCCACCACACCCAGCTAATTTTTGTAGAAACAGGGTTTCACCATGTTGGCCAGGCTGGTCTTGAACTCCTGACCTCAGGTAATCCACCCACCTTGGCCTCCCAAAGTGCTGGGATTACAGGCATGAGCCACTGCACCTGACCTGATGCCTTGCTAATTTCTGTCTCTTGGAAATAGCCACTTTATAAAACGGGGCATTCCCTTGTGAGTTCATAACAGCCTGTACCCTTAGATCCCCTCCTCACCTTCCCTTCTTTTGTATGCCCTGCATGTGAGGGAAGTGTGGGCAGAGCTGGCTCCTGCAGGTTGCATTTCCCAGGCTCTCTTGTCTGAAGACTTCCTGCTGGGTTCAGCATGAGAGCTATTGGTAAGAAGTAGGGAGGGAGAAACCAGGGTATTTCTTTCTCTCTTTCTGTGTTGGATAGCATCTTTGGTCCTCAGTGGCTTCAGCTCCCGTTGGACAGATCCCTGAGCTCTATTTATACCCTTTCTTTTCTTTTTGCTGCGCACCAAGGGATGCTAAGGGCTTCTTGCTGTTACCAATCCCTAGGTTATAGTACCATTCTCAGTTGGCTTTAAAATCATCATAACCTGCAAAACAATTGCCTGCCTTAAATCTCCTGATTTGGAGTGATTTATATTCTTTGGGTTGGACCCTGACTGATAGACACACAACCTCTACCCACAATGGCCAATTTATATCCAATAGTAAAGAGGCATAAAGAAAGCCTGTTTATATGTTTCTTAAATTGCCTGTGTTAAAACAGATTTCTTTTTTATCAGGCAAATATCTTTTATAAGTTTCTGGCTTAAACAATGCAATTTACATGTGGATTTAATTTACGGTAGACTGGACTGCTTGCCTAGAGTTTTATATGCTGATGGGTATTATTCCTGTTTATTCTCTTAATAATGAATTACCTGACCTTAATTTTGATTTAGGTGCTTGATTTTTATTGTCACTTTTAATTTTGTGTTATAAAGATATGTGTGATTGTCATTAGCTATATAAGTTTGTTTTTTTCTTTTTCTTTTTTTTTTGAGATGGAATCTCACTCTGTTACCAGGGCTGGAGTGTAGTGGCATGATCTTGGCTCACTGAAATGTTCACCTCCCGGAATCAAGCGGTTTGCGGCTAGTTTTTGTATTTTTAGTAGAGGCGGGGTTTCACAGTGTTGGTCAGGCTGGTCTCGATCGCCTGACCTCAAGTGATCTGTCCACCTTGGCCTCACAAAGTGCTAGGAATACAGGCGTGAGCCACCGCGCCCTGCCATAAATTTGTTCTTAACATTTAGAAGTTATTTAACTGCTGACATTTGCAAAATGTACAGCTTTTCAGTAAGTAACATTTACATGAGGCGTTGAGAAAATGAGAAGAATTAAATTGGGAAATATCCTAAATGATGGCTGAGTTCAGCCAAATCGTTTGAGGTGTCTTCACGGTCTTTTATATATAATGTGTGACAGATGAGGGAACTTACTGCTTTTTGGGCTCTGTCAGATGGAAGAGAAAGTCCCACATCACTTTGTTGGAAACATCTTTGCAAAGAACAGAGGGAGTGAGTAAATGTAACGTCAGAGGCAGATGTGCAAATGGCCCTGAGTGTTTTGGCCTTGGTGACTGTACAATGAGAAGGGAGGTGTAGTCCATTTTATAGGACTTTGGGTAGTGCTGAATGTTTTCAGTAGAGAGGAAGAATGTGTATTTCAGATTAACAGAAAACTCTGCCCTTTTTCTCTTCTATAACATTTCTATATCTGGATAACATTTTGAATATGATACTAAAGAATCATTGTATTGAGATTAATTTTGTGTATTAACATCTGTACTCGTTAAGATACTGGGTTAGTGTATGATACCCTTATCTAAAGCCTCAAAATCCATAACAGACATTTGAAGTAATCCTGGAAATATCTAACTTAGTATCCTAAGATGGATGGCCCTTCCAATGGCCATTTTTTATTTTCACTACTAATGAGTATTTTGAGTCACTAATTCTGAAGAACATTTTGGTGAGTTATAATTGGGGCTGTGATTTACTGAGTATGAAGACTGATAAGCCATTCCTTAGCCCTGTAATTGATGTAGAAGCAGAGAAAACCACCCTGATGATCAGCATTTTATGTGGGGCAGGGAAGTCAAAATCATAATCCAGCTAAGGTAGAATTTTATTTTTGTCAGCCATTTCTGCATTTTACTTTTATTAAAAATGGCAGGGAAATGTGCAGTGCCACAGAACTTTGGGAGGAAAGTCTCTTGTCTCCATCCCTTCTGTTACTGAGTATATTCAAGCATCATCCATCACAGCTATTCCCTGGTGTTAAATGTTTCATTATAGTCAGTGAACCACAAAAGTAGTCTGGGTAGAGGGACAGAATTTAGAATCATGGACCAAATGTACAAGCCATGTAACTGAGTATTCTTAGAAGGCCAAAATCTGGTTCTTTGTATTCATTGGGTTTATTGGAAGTTTGGATGTGTTTATCCACCTGTGTTTCTGAACACTCTGATGGAAAAAGTCTAACATGTAAATAAGAAAAACTAAATCTATGTAGGCCCACAGATACATGAGGACTTCATTTTTTTTTTCAACAAAGAAACTTGAGTATTTAGTCTCCTACTACTTCCTTTTACAAAGTATTTATGGTAGACTGGACTACCTTCTTGCCTATATCATTGCAAATGGATTGTTGGCTGGGGTATTTGTTTTATTTTTTGTTGGTGGATTTTTTTTTTTTTTTTTTGAGTATTTTTCTCTGTAAGATAGCAACTGTGTGTGTGTTCTATCATATTTCAGGATAAAATGAGTCAGGAAGTTGGCTTTTTGTTTTGGTTTGGTTTTTTGCAAAGCAGTTTAGTACCTATGTAGTTGCTTCTTGGGCTCCAAGCTCTCAGAATTCTCTACGTTTCTATCCTTAATCACCTATGCTCTTTATACTCTTTTCCTTGTACTCTTCATGTAATAGTTTGGACACAGCAGATGACTCTTTAAGTAATCTCTTCTCTTAGTAACTGTGATGGCATGAACTCCTGATTTTTTTTCACTCTCTCTCTGACTATTCCTTCCTAGCCTCCTTCTTCAGCTCCCTTTTCACTATCCAACCACTAAATGTAATAGTTCCTAAAAGGCTTGGTCTTGAATTTCTTGTTTCTCCTGTACTTTCTAAGGAGCCAATCTCTACCCCTACCTCAGGATTCTCACACATATTGTTCACTCTTCTTGGAACTCCCTTTCCTCCAGCCATTTTCTGTCTAACTCTCACTCATTTTTCTTCCCCTATTTCTGTCCATGTATGTGGCCATTTGCTTTTCTCCTAATACACCTTGTGCTTTCTCACTTCTCTTCTTTATACTTAGGCTAATTCTGTTTCTTGCTATGTAATTGCCAAATTCTATTTTTCATTGCCTAGCTGAAAAGTCGTGTTAATTTGTGAAGCTTTCTGTAATCACGAGATTTTCTAAAAATTCAGACCAATTAATATATTTCCTTAATACTCATAGCCCTCTTCACATTATTTCCCAGTGTTAATTTTATGTAAAATCCCCTATTCGACTGTAAACTCCTCAAAGGCAAGGAGAAGGGCCTTATCTTCAAACTAATCCTGTCTCCCACAGAACATAACAGTGTCTTCTACATAGTAGTCACACAGTAAGTGTATACTATCAAACAAAGAGTAACATTTACATTATAGCTTCCTCAGATTTCTTATTCTAATTTCAAAAGAAATGGAGAATATAGAGTCTCTAGGAGTATTGCCCTTGGCCTGTAAAGGTTTTTATTTGTGCCCAGACATATAACTTCGAGTGAACTTTGTATCAAGTGATCTGGGAAAGTACGCCACTTTCTGTTATCAAACATTTCTGTTATTTTGCTTTCCGAGCTGAAAAGGGGAGATAACTTCTGTTTGCTTTGAGCTTCTTGTTGAAGGTTTTCTGCTCTGCCTACTATCAGGGTTGTATTATTTACCTTGTTTAAAAAGATTCATCTGAACATTCTTTCTCTCCTTTGAATTGTAGTTGGATATTAATTTACTGCTGTGGGATACATTGGTAAAGATTTCTGAAATTGCAGGGAAATGTTTCTTTAACCCCTTGAGTTTGTTAAGTGCTTTCTTATAATGGAGATCATAATCTCCTAGTTGGTAGAAGGGATGAATTGGTTACTCGGGATATTTTTCCCTTGCTGGAAAGTTGCTGTATTAGAAAATACTTCATCCAGTTTTTTAATCCTTTCCACATGCTGTGTAAGGTCCTTAGGAAATAAGGAGATTCTTGGCACTGATTTCATATTTTTCTTAAGGAACGCGTTGAGTAATGTTCAGGTCACTGTGATTCACAGGGTTAGTGGCCTGGGGCCTTTATTGGTGAAGCTTGAAAGTAATTTTCTTCAGCATTGTGCATACACACATAGCTACTAGATGCTCACAGGAGGCTGTGATTTTGGGAAACATACAGTCTTAGAATATCTTGAACATTCAGCATAAATTGCCAAGCAGCCAGCTAGAGAATGGTGTCAGGAAGTAGGGAGAGGGAGCCTTTAGGCATGAATACCCACATCTTGATTTGTTCTTCCACAGATCTTAAGGGTCAGTTTTGACCTGTGTAGCAAACTAAGTTTCCTCATGACTTCTTGATTTTCGTTTTCCTGTTTTTTTTTTTTTTTTTTTTTTTTTTCATACTGAAGAATTTTTTTGTTTCTTTGTAAGTTGTAACCTACTTTGGAAATGATGTCATTATTAATGCATTTTCTCTTTCTATAGCACTTAGGAAATTGCTTGCTGACAATTACTGTTTATTAAATATTTGTTGCTTTTGGAATGGTGAACAATAGAGAGAGTATTCAGGTCCAGCTGAGGGCATAAGATAGTAATGATTTCTCATTTGAAAGGGGTGTTTTGTTAAGACTGGGGCTGATCTTTTCTAATTTAACCTTGGATTGGTAGAAGATGGGGTATCTCTTGCTCATTATTTTTCACTGCCCAGCACTGTTCCACAATTATCCTGAGTAGAATTAGAGGAGGGACTAGAGGATCTATTTTCTGTGAATATGGTAGAAAGATAGTTTTGAATTTTCCAAATGGCCTCTAAATTGTGGGAGAAAATCAAAAGGAACAACAACAATAATTTTAAAAACAACTACAACCTAGGGTCTGACATCCCAAAGAGGAATATTTCAACTATAATTCTCAGCATTTTAGAAATTAATTTCTTGACAAATATCAATAGATATTATTCAGACTTCTCAAATACAAAGTTTTGAAATCAGAATTTTGCATCTCATCTGTCCCCTAAAAGAAATATGGCAATTGTGCATGCTGACAATGAGACTCATGAACCATAATACATACTTATAGGCACAAACACAGAAGCATACCCCCTCTTAAGCATCACTGAAATCTAAGAAAATTTTTTGTCTTATGTTTTAGCAAGTAACCAGCTCATAAATCACATCGAACAGTTTTTGGATACTAATGAAACACTGTATTTTATGAAGAGCATGGACTGCATCAGAGCCTTCCGGGAAGAAGCCATTAAGGTAATGCTATCCTAGCATATCTTCTCTTCCTAAACACTTGGCCACTATCACAGGGAAAGAGGCATACAGCATCCCAGAAATGAGCCTGGGCTTTGGAAATTATCATTCTCAGTGTGAATAGCAATGTATGCCAGTGAAACTAGAAATGACTTAAACTCATACTACTATCACTGTCATTTCTGAGGTAGAATAAAGATGGTTAGGTAGGATGTTTTATTCTTGGAAATTAGCTTTTTTATTATACTAAAGCCCTGGCTTTTGCATTCTGTTTCTATTAGGGAACCAAGGAAATTTCCATGGTAACCTCTGGTGGCCCACTTGTTATTGTAAAGGATGGGCTTTTAGGGAAATGGATGGAAAATGCATATTGGTTTAATTGTTGAGAAAGATTTTATGAAGGCAGGAGTAGGGATCTAAATATCAGAAAAAAAAGAACACTGAAAATTACTCAGTTCCTCCCATGCCTTTTCTGTGGGTTTTTTCTGTTTGTTTGTTTTATTAGGAATTTTTAGAAAATACTTCTAAAAATTTTCTAAATTATGTATAGGCTTTTATACCTCTGGGTAAGAAGTAAGCAAGTTTAAATTAGAAAGCATAATTTTAAAGTAGGCACAGTTGTAGAATATGTTCTTATGTGGATGCTTATTAAATATTTGCTGAATATATGAGTGAACGAATGTTTAAATTAGGTGCTTACAAAGAGTGACAAGAAAATGGAAAAAATCATTAAAATCAGATTAGAATAAAAGATTCAGAAGTAGATAACCTGAATACTCTTCAGGTAAAGGACAGATTTTGGAAAAGTAGAGTCAGGACAAGACTGCAGATGATTCAGTTGGGTGGAGAAAGATTTGGTTAGATGGAAAGAGATAGTAAAAGTGTATTGCTTTTCTTAAGCACGCCCAGGCTAGATGGAGTATCATATAACACCTCTGTGCATTGCTGCCACCCAGTGTCCTTAAAAATACCAGGTCACATTGTGTTTCTTAAAAAAATAAAAGAGAGATAGAAGAGACTTCAGTGACTTATCATTCAATCCTAATGGAGGGAATTCTTCTTCTTCTCCTTCTCCTTCCTTCTTCTTTCTTCCTTCTTCTTTCTTTCTTCTTCTTTCTTTCTTCCTTCTTCTTCTTTCTTTCTCCTTTCTTCTTCTTTCTTCCTCCTCTCCCTCCCTCTCCTCCTTCTTCTTTCTTCTTCTTCTTTCCCCCTTCTCCCTTCTCCCCTTCCCCCCCTCCACCTCCTCCTCCTTCTCCCTTCTTCTCTTTCCTTTTTTATTTATTTATTTTTTTTGAGATGGAGTCTCATTCTTGTTGCCCAGGCTGGAGTACAGTGGTGCAATCTTGGCTCACTGCAACCTCCGCCTCCTGGGTTCAGGTGATTCTCCTGCCTCAGCCTACTGAGTAGCTGGGATTACAGGCACATGCCACCACGCCCAGCTAATTTTTACATTTTTTAGTAGAGATGGGGTTTCACCATTTTGGCCAGGCTGGTCTCAAACATCTGACCTCAGGTTATCTGCCCACCTCAGCCTCTCGGAGTACTGGGATTACAGGTGTGAGCCACTGCACCCAGCTAAGGGATCGTTTTTGAACTGTGAAAACTTTTCTTTAAGTTTTATGGAACAATTAGGGAAATGAGAATACTGACTAGTTATTTGGTTCTATTAAGGAGTTACTAAGTTTTTGTATGGTGTTAATGGCATATGAGTGTGTTTGTTTTAAGAGTATGTATTTTCTATATTTCATACAGATATTTATAAATGAAATAATTTGAAATTTGCTTCAAAACAATTGGAGGGTTATGGGAGAAGAAGGTCAGAATATAGATAAAATAAGATTGATTTAGTTGATAATTATTTTCTTATGTTTTATTTTTGAGACAGTCTCACCCAGTTACCCAGACTTGGAGTGCAGTGGCACAATCTCGGCTGACTTCAGCCTCTGCCTCCCAGGCTCAAGCCATTCTCATGCCTCAGCCTCCCAAGTAGTTGGGATTACAGGCGCTCACCACCATGCCCAGCTAATTTTTGTATTTTTAGTAGAGATGGGGTTTCACCATGTTGGCCAGGCTGGTCTTGAACTCCTAACCTCAGGTGATCTGCCCGCCTTGGCCTCCCAAATTGCTGGGATTATAGGCTTCAGCCACCATGCCCGGCCTGAGTTGATAATTACTGAAGCTGGGTTATGAGTATGTGAGCACTCACTAAATTAGTCTGTTTTTGTTTGAGATTTTCTACATTAAATGTTAAAAACAAAGGACTAGGCCATCACAAAAAACTGACTCTGGGAAGCTCTGCGCCTTGCACAGATGGAAGGGTTTCTGGTCCCCAGTGAACACACCTCAATTTGGAATGCCAGCTTCCTGTGTACCAAAGAAGAACATTTTATTTTTTTGTAATGAAGACCGGGATTCAGAATATACAGTACTTTGTTTGGTCTGGGGCTGAATTTTGTTTTTGTGTTTGCTCTGACTTGCTGCCTCCTCTACCCCAACTTGCTACCACAGTTTTCAGAAGAGCAGCGCTTTAACAACTTCCTGAAAGCCCTTCGAGAGAAAGTGGAAAGTAAACAATTAAATCATTTCTGGGAAATTGTTGTTCAGGGTAAGTTGCTGTTTTTTTCTAAATATACATATAAATTCTAAATATAAACTATATTGTGTAATGAGTTATGTGGGGAACGTGATGACTTTCTATGTGGCTTTGGGAAATGCTCAGTGTTCAGTGAACTCAAACTCCCTTAATAAGCATAAATACAAAATGATAAGTAATAAATAAACATGTAAGTTCCATCTTAGGCTCTACACAGCGTGACCTATTTCAGGACTGTGCCTGTTTGTTGAATGGAACAGCTGTGTGGGCAAACATTGCCCTCTTTCTCAGATTCTTAGGCCATTTCAGTCCTGCTGGATCCACAGCCCTTTGGTTGACCTCACCCAGATTTTATCTCCCTGCCATTTTTCAGTTACCATATTCTTGGGCTTTCCGTTTCAGCAGACCAGCATCTTCTTGCACCAAAGCCATTCAGTTCCTCACTTGTTCACAGCAACCAATGCAAATTAAACCCAGAAAGAAGACAGCACACATTCTTTCAATGTTAGACTTGATCTTTGCTTTTTTTCATGGCCTTTTGCCCCCCTCCACCCCCCATTTTTAAACATGACCTGATTTTCTTTTAGAATCCAAGTATAAGTTACTACTTGTTTAAAACACATACTCATGGACACAGTGAGGGGAGCATCACACACTGGGGTCTGTCAGGGGGCAATAGGGGAGGGACAACGGGGGGTGGGGAGTTGGGGAGAGATAGCATGGGGAGAAATGCCAGATATAGGTGATGGGGAGGAAGGCAGCAAATCACACTGCCATGTGTGTACCTGTGCAACAGTCTTGCATGTTCTTCACATGTACTCCAAAACCTAAAATGCGATAAATAAATAAAATACGTACTATGAAAATGATGATGTTTACAAGATAGAGAAACTTTTCACTTACATAGTAGGGATGCAAAATTTGTTTCAGTCTGTCTTTCTGTGCAAATTCTGTATAAAAAGAGTTGCATACCTATCTATCCACCTTCTAATGGGCAACTCTTCATCACACAGGTAACCGTTTTCCTGACAGTTTTCAGCCCTTTAATTTCTACACTTGGGGACAAAAGCAATTGGAATGGGTGGTGAATGGGGCTTACTCAGATCACTTTTGTGTCTCTGCTGTTGACCCCGTAAATGAAGGAGATTGGTTTTGGTATTTATTGAATGCCTACAACCTATTATTTGCTGAATAGAAACTTACAGGACATATGCAAAATCCATATTTTTTGATAGCTTATATGCTACTGAGAGAATACAAATGACCAAGGCCATTCATAGGTACAAATGGATGTTAAATACATGTGCTTTTTGGACGGTATATCATGTATCAGCCATTTGAGGTAGGAAAATGTCTTAGGAAGAAGAGCAAACTAAAGAGTAGATTTTCTATCCTTGATTTGCTCTTACTGAGCTGAAATTGACAAACTGTGCTAAATGATAGACATGCCCCTTGGTGAAGACGATATTTTCTTCCTCCCTAGTCTTCTGGCCACTCTATGAATAGCCAGTAACATGGCTACAAGACAAAATGTATGCATAGTCTCATATTGGGCACCTGATAGCTTGGACAAAAGCATACAGTCATCCAGTTACCATTTATTTATTGCACTTACTGTGCTACAGTAAGTCCTCTTTTAATGTTGTCCATTGGTTCTTGAAAACCGTGACTTTAAGCAAAATGACACATAATAAAACCATTTTTTTCTCATCTGTGTTATAATGAAACAACATTATTTAAGGAACTACTTTTGTTTCTCTTAAAGCCACAGTTTCCAACATCCTATTGATGATAGTTAAGTAAGGACATAGTGTTCATTGAGGGGAATATAAAGATGTATAAAACCGAGTGTCTGCCCTTGAAAAAATACAGTCTTAGGAGAGAGAACATGTGTACAAATAGTTATACAAGTTAGGACAAGAGCCATTCCAAAGGAATAAACAAAGTGATCTGAGAACTCTAAAGAAGGGGAGACTAGAGTCGAACAAGGAAGGGTTCATGGAACATGTTGCATTTGACATGCGGCCTTTATTGCTTATTACACAAGCAAAAACTGGAGAAAAGGTAATTGAAGATGGTCAGTGTTAATTAGTTGCCTTTAGTTTTATATTTTTTGTAGAACAGAGCACCTTTATATAGTTTTAAAAATCTCCAGCACAGGCAGGGCACAGTGGTGCATGCCTGTAATCCCAGCACTTTGGGAGGCCAAGAGGAGAGGATCACTTGAGCCCAGGAATTCAAGATCAGCCTGGGCAACATAGTGGGACCCTGTCTCTATAAAAAAGGAAATCTCCAGCTCAAAGGCAGGAGGAGGTTTAGTGGAAAGGAAAATGGGACTGGAGTTGATTCTTTGTGTTTAGATTTTACTCTGTGTATTACTTTTTAGATGGAATTACTCTGATCACCAAAGAAGAAGCATCTGGAAGTTCTGTCACAGCTGAGGAAGCCAAAAAGGTATTGAGGGGTAACTCTCTGTTTAGTTGAATTATTTCTTGATACCCTCAAAGTAAAATTTTATAGATAACTAAATTGGTATACCCACCACAGCATCCTCATGGGAGAAATTACAATCTTACTCAGTTTTTTGTAGGCTGTGATTATATTTCTAGAACTTAACCTATAATCCCCCAGCTCCAGAACCTCTAGAGCATGCTGTCGAACTCCATAGTGCACAAACTTTGCCTCGGCCTTGGTAAAGGCTGTGAAATCCACAGTGATTCCCACCCTGACCATATATCATTAGTCACATGGGGAGCTTGCTTTTTTTTGTTTTGCTAATACTGATAAAAGATCAGAATTACCCTAGAGATTCTGTTAGTCTGAGATCGATCTTGGGCACAGTTGGTTTGTTTGTATTTTAAAACCTCTCAGATGATTGTATTGTATAGTGAGCAGAGAAATACTAGTATTCTAGCATAAGGGACATCCAGGTATTTTCAGTAAAAGACCCCATGTATGCAATGCTCATGAACTTTTTATTCACACAGATTGTTGGGCCTAGGTCTCCTTCTTTGGTGTGTATTGAATTTGATTCAGCCATGAGTCAAATACATGTGGTTATTTAGTTCAGTCATTCTTCATTGTACCTCAAGGTTGTGATGAAATTTTAATGAATTAAATTGAATAGCTCAAAAGTATATACTTCATAACATTCAGTTTCAGTTACAGTCACTGACTGATAGAGTTTTGCTGGCCCCTGACAGCTCTCAGTTACTAAGCTTACAGCATGCTAGGCACTGTGCTGGATGATACAACAGCACCCCTTCCCTGTAGAAGCTCAGGCAGTTAAAATGGAGCATAGGGAAACAACAGAGACTCAAAATAACTATACACACTAAGGGAGAGCTTGGTCTGGGGCTGGTAAACAGGAATCTGTTAGGGAAGTGACAGATGCAAAACTGGAAATGTTAATCAGATGGCTAAATTCAGGCCAAAATTTAAATATCTTTAATTTTCAACTCAAGAAAGGCATTTGGCAGAAACCATAGTATGGTTTGGAAGAGAAATTAAAATATATAAGAATTTTTATTAAGCACTTTGCCTAGGAAAAGGTTTTTGTTAAAAAACAGGCCATCCCTACTTTCAGAGAGTAAGATCCTGGAATTTTGGAAGCATACTGTAAGGTGGTGATTATCATCTCAAAAGGGTTTCCATAATGTCTGTACTGTCTTCTTCCACAGTCAGTACTGAGTACCATGGGCTTGAGTGTGCCATTTAACTGTCTGGTTTTATTTCTGTTTGTCACTTTATACAATGTTTGATAATATATCCCCCTTGAACTAGGCTGTGTCAGTCAATGTTCTCCAGAAAAACTGAACCAAGAGAACATATATGTGTGCATGTTTGTGTATGCACATACATACATACATATATCTATATATATAAAGAGATATTTATTGGCTGACTTTAAGAAACTGGCTTATGTTATTGTGGGGGTTGGCAGATCTAAAATTTGTTGAGCAGGCTAGCAGTCTGGAAACTCAGGCAGGATTTCTATGTTACAGTCCTGAAGCAGAAACCTCAGCTTTTGCTCTTAAGGCCTTCACTTGATTGGATGTGACCTACAAACATTATCGAGAGTAATCTTTGCTTAAAGTCAGCTGATTGTAAATGTTAATCACATCTATGAAATACCTTCACAGCAGCATCTAGAGTAGTGTTTGATGGAACAACTAGGGACCATAGCTCAGCCAAGTCGACGTGTAACATTAATTGTCACATGGGGTGAAGACCTATCAATCAGTTTTTGCTAAACAAGTAAATCAGGAAAGATATTTTTTGTCATTATTACTTTAAGAAAATCTGTTATCCAGGTGAGAGTTGAGTAC
Source organism: Plecturocebus donacophilus (assembly GCA_004027715.1). Classification (NCBI taxonomy): domain Eukaryota; kingdom Metazoa; phylum Chordata; class Mammalia; order Primates; family Pitheciidae; genus Plecturocebus; species Plecturocebus donacophilus. The sequence goes on from PVKP010010465.1 coordinate 39,833, forward strand.
ATATTAAGAGTTTTTGGAAGAAGTGAGGAGCTGTGATCTAAAAAATCTCATGTTTCCTCCAAGCAGCACATCTTAACCAAAGATGTTCCAGCTAAATGAACCCAGAATGTTAGACAGGAAAGAAATCTGAAAACGGATGATGTGCTTGCAAATTATGCAAGGCTTGTTCTGTAATGCCAATAGGTTGTCTTCTTTGAAATGTAAAGGCACTGAGCCTAAACATGAGGAATTTTAATGTTTGCTGATTAAGCTATAGAGAACAATTTCAGTTAATGACCAGGTATAAGATGGTGTCATTAGATAATTCTGATGTCACTAGAACGGATGTCAGTTGTAGTTTAAGACAACTCTCAAAACTTCACCGTCTTTGAATAGAGAGAACATCATAAAAACCAAGTGGAGAGAATCTCTTCTACTTCAGCCACTGGTTGCCTGGCTCGGACTGGCGTCTTCTTTTTAGAGCATAGTGTTTCCTCAGTCAAGGCACAGTGAGTGTGCTTCCAGTATTACCAGCAAAACGGAACTTAACTGTCATGGCAGATAAGAAATTGGAAATTCAACAAAAATGTATTGCATACCAGCTCTATACTAGGCACTTTTATATGTATTATCTCATAGCCTCCAAAAAAAGTACATTGCACATTAACCTAGCAGATGCTATTTCATGCCTAGAAAATGCCATTCCCTTTTTTTTTTTTTTTCACATTTATCAGCGCTTTAGCCAGTATAGTATGTATACAAGATATCTGTATAACACATTGACTTCTAAAGAATCATTCACATTGTATGGTGTTTACCTAGAACACTAAATACATCATATCTAGATAATGGTAGAAAATAACCGTGGTAGAATTTTACTTGTATCCAACTCCAGAACCAAAGAGCCCAGTACTATCTCTGTGATCCTCACATTGATCTGCTAAGAATTGGCAAGAACAGGAACTACCATCCCTGTTGGGAAGCCAGGCCCCAGAGAAAGTTAAGTGGGGTTATACTCAGAGCTCACAGAGGCAGCAAGAGGATTAAAATGCACATTCCTGTGCACCACACCAGACCTTCGTTTTCAAGTGGATTAAGTTTTATAAATGGAATCTTGGACCAGCCATATCTAAAATACAGTAGTCCCTTTCTGCTTCATCTCAACAAATGCCTTTCTGGCCTACAGCTAGGTAGTGGTTAGAATAACCTGGAAAGTCATAGAGTAGAGCCTGTAATTTTGATTCACCTTCAGTGTACACTATATTACGTTTGTCCCTCGTTAGTATAGTGGTGAGTATCCCCGCCTGTCACTGTATCATGTCTGACTGTGAGATTATGCTTGTGTGTCTGCTTTAATATCACATGAACCCTTTATTTTGTTTTCCAGAGTGAAAACTTGATCCTTTTTAGTAAAAATGCTTTTATTTAATTTTTTATTTTATTGTATTTTTTTTTCTTTTTTGAGACAGAGTCTCGCTTTGTCGCCCAGGCTTGAGTGCAGTGACATGGTCTCAGCTCACTGCAACTTCTGCCTCCTAGGTTCAAGCAATTCTCGTGCCTTAGCCTTCCAAGCAGCTGGGATTATAAGTGTGTACCACCCCACCGGCTAATTTTTGTATTTTTAGTAGAGATAGGGTTTTACCGTAGTGGCCAGGCTGTTGTCAAACTCCTGACCTCAGGTGATCTGCCCAAAGTGCTGGGATTATAGATGTGAGTCACCATGCCCAGCCAGAAAATATTTTTAAATCACATCTGTTGATTTTTGGAGAGAAGTGTAGAAGGGAGAGTGTACATGTAGATGATAATGGGGAGAATTGCAGAGGAAGATTCTGGCTCAAGGAAGCTGATTCCTTGTGGTTTTAACAGAAGAGATGTGCTTTAGCTATTTCTCTTAGCCAAGTGAGAGAAGTATAATCTCTTTGACCATGTACTGAAATATTCATTTATGTTGCCTTCAAGTGATCAGTTTAGTCACTTCCCAAATAATCATTTAGGGAAACTTGACTATAGTCTGTGAGGTTAAAGAACAATCCTTACAGTCCATTTAAATTCTTTTGATGTATTTTCTGTAAGTTATTTAAAGTTAGCAAGCTGTCATATTCTTGCTATTAAATGTTGACATTTGAAAGGAAATAATTATCCAGGAATGTTCATTTTAATTGAAAATTAAATTATAACTTTACATTTGTATAACGTCTTCAGAAGAGCTATTTTCCTCCAGTGTGTTCTAGAAATATGTGGATTGTATGATTTTTTGAGAAATAGAAGTAAGTCAGCTCTGCTGCTACAGAAGTAGAAGGTTTTTCCATGACATAAGTTTAGACAATTACTTTCTTTTAAGTTTCCTGATATCTCTCATTTCATTTTGAAACCTAGGAATAAATATTATCATTCTTTAATGTTCATTTTTATTATCATTATAAACTTTCACTTTTTCTGTTTCTGGTTTGTTTGATTAGATATGCCATTAGCATTTGATGTTTGGTAGAATCTTTGTATAGTCTTTGTGTGCCCTTCATCTCTCAGTTCTCACTGCACGGCTCTGTAGTGGGTAGAAGAGATAAAGTGTTGTGTCTGAGAGCTTCACAGTAAGTCACTGGCCAGGAGTCTAGTTCTAGCACTGCCCTAGTCCTTTATTCTTCTTCCTTCGTATTGAGAATGCAGTGAAGAAAGAGGATGTATCCCCATGGCTTTGGGATCATTATTATTTTTTTTTTTACCAGATTCCAAGAGGCTGAGCTATGTCTAAATAATCATTTGATATAAGCTCTATGAAAAAACATCATTGTTTTAGCACTTACTTTTCTTGTAAATGCCTAATTTATCCTTCTTTATTGTTGTTGACATTTATTGATTTTCCACCTTAGTATCACAGACATTCAGAGATGAGTAGTGTGGTCATTTTACCAACACCCCATTTAGAGAGGTAAAGTTTTCTGGCTCAGTGCTTCACAGCAAGCTAGTGGCCAGTGGACTTGAATGGTATCCAGACCCCCACATTCCCATTACAGTCACCTTATCACCACACCATGGTGCCAACTCTCCATGCCTTCACCTTATCATGCCACCAACCACATCTTCCTAGAGAAAGGATGCTCATGCTCCCTGTTTCAAGAGTACATCCAGTTCTGTGTGTGAGAGTGCACAGGAATTCTCCAAAGCTTAGTGAAGGATTGAAGACAAAGGTGTTAAGAATAAATTCTTGAGAGCAATTATGAATAAAGATGCTGTGAATATTCTTGTACCTATCACTTGGTGGACATATATTAAGTGTATTCCTAGGAATTAGAACATAAAGTTTATACTACCATAAAGAATTTGTGCAGACTTCTTTCATCTGATACTCACCACAACCTCTAAGACAGGTATGATAAGTAGTAGTATTCACATTTTATTTTTGAGGGAAATTAGTTATGGAAAGGTCAGGTGGCTTGCCTAGGGTTTCTGAGAAACTGACAGGGTTATGGTTGTGTTCTCCACACTAGGCTGTAGGATTTCTCTTTTGCACCAGATTGGCATTTATAGCATTGAGTAAGCGACAAGTGACATTAATGAAACCCAAATATATGTCTTTTTAGGCAAAGTACATGCAAACTGACTTTTGTTCTTTTTGATGCTTTTTACACATCTGGATTGTGAGTGATCCTTTAGAATCACCTGAATAGTATTGGAAACAACCTATTGGAAGTCATGTGTTTTTACTTTGCGGGTCGGTAAGAGTCTGAGCACAAGACGATAGTTTTTAGTCTTATGGAGGGGTCATTTCTCTGTTTGTGGCCAGGATTATATTTCAGTGTACTTGAAAAGTAGTAGGTTATCCATTTCATAAAGCTCTCCAAGTAAGGATGGTAGTTTGAGGAAGAAGCAATATGTCACACAGATGCCCTTTCTATTTAGTCTCAACGTTCTCAGCATATTGCAGAGAGAAAGAACATACTAGAAAAGATGAAAATTGACTCCTACCTCTTTCTGTAGAAGAGATTCAGAGAATATCTTGCTTTTATTGAGAAAGCAGGCCAGTCACTGAGTTCTCTGCTCTATCTTGCTTCCCTGTCACTGGGCAGGCTGGAATTACTTGCAGTTAAAAACATTGATGATGAGGAGTGATATGTGGAAGAGATCGGCCTTGCCTGGGGCATTGAGAAGGATAATGGATGGCAGCCCAGCTTTTAAACATAGTTTGCTTACACAGAAATGTGAAGCAGATCTTTCAGGAAAATCAATTGCAGATGATACTTGGCACTTGATGAAAATGTAGGTTTTTTAACTGCTGCTCCTTTCTTCCTAGGAATTTGGCCTAGTCTCAAGAGATTTTCCAATTTGTGCTTAAGTATATATACCGTGGTCATACTGTGCCAACAGTCCTGTCTTAACTTACCCTTTAATTGCAGTGTGAAGGGGCTTTGCAGGTTGGGAAGGAGTAGGAATTTGAGATTTTAGAGGCTGAGTGCCAAAACACATCAGGGATTTTCCAGATTCATCCCTAACTAAGGGGTCATAAAAGATGTAGTAGGCTACAGAACCGTTGAGCCCATGCAGTTTCTCAGATGTTTGAAAGAAACTGGTCATTTGTGCCCGCACAGAGATTTATGGCAGGATGCAGCTCTACTTTTTATTCTCTTGCCCCAACTGGATAAATCTTACCCTGTAGCCATATAGTCCTCACAGCAGGAAAATCACTCGGGGTGAATGATAATGAGTCAGAGAGGAAAGGGTACAAGATAAAAAGTGTGGTAATAATCCAGAAAACCCAAAATAAAAACCAATTTGAGAATCTAGGATAGAGCACAGTTTATTTAACCTTAACCCATAAATCATATGCCGCCAAATGTATATTTCTTAATTCATTTATCTGCATTTGGATATCTTTATTCATAATCAACAAGAAAAAATAGAATTAATGAAACAGAAGCTTCATTACAATTCTGTTACAGATTGTCTGCCCCCATTGCTGGGATTTTCTGTCTCTTATACCATTGATTCTCAGTTTTGCACATGGTCCAGTTTAGGGTCAACAAAGGGCTATGGAAAGATCCGTGAATGTCCTTAAGAGAAGATAAATTCCTTATTTGCTCAGTCAGAAAAAAAGTTAATGTATAGTAAGGTGGTTCTAACTGAGGGGGAAAAAAAAGTCCAGGAGAGTGGTTGAGTCAACAGACGGTTATGTCCATGGTGCTGACGAAGGCAGTGCCCCATAGGCAGACACGGTCTTCACTTTACCACTTTGTTACCTGTGTGTGTTTTTGTATATGAGGAATGGAAGAACAGGCAGAGCTTGCTTGCTTCTGAAACTTGGCACGTGCAGCCTAATATTTCATGGTTGACTTTACTTTGACTTTTTTAAGAGATGTATTTTAGTTTATTTATAGGTCTTAGGTTTCAGAGATCAGGATTGTGTCCGTTGTACCATAAATAACAGGAATGTAGCAAATGGCAGTTCTTACCACTTTTTCCATGTTGAGAAAGTGAGAAAAGTATAACTATACTTTTTCCTCTTGGGTGGAAGCAACTGCAGGAGAGCATGGGTGCTGGGAGGCTTGCTCACTGCATACATGCTCCATGCACGCTCACCCTGAAGAGTGCCAGAGAGAGGCATGCCTTTAGGGGCCGGTCAGTTGTGGTACCATAAATGACTCTGTTTGCAGTTTCTGGCCCCCAAACGAAAAGTGGAAGTGTCTCACCTTCCATTGCCCCCTCTAAAACACTCCTATAGGCAGGCATGCTACGAGAACATCCCCTTCTTGTGTCAAGATAGATAGGCATTGCTAGAACCCAGCTCACAGAGGCAGTTGCCACATGCCTTGAAGGAAAAGGCTCCTCACTGCTATGCCTTGGAGGGACAGGATGGAAAAAGAGTGTTCAGATAATTTTCAAGGGCACTCACCTCACTACCCTTTTAAAATCTGGGTGTCATTACTGTATCCTCACAGACTTCACTTGGACTTTGCTTTTCTATGTATGCCTTTCAGAAGCTCTACATCTAGAAGAGTGACACTGAATGGTTTTCTCATCCGTTTTCTAACACAAATCGAAAGATTTCCATAAAAGGAATCTAACAAACTTCCAAGCTCACTCATTTTTGCATTTCACATTTCTTAAAAGAGGTCACTCTTTTACTGCTTTTGTCCTCAGTGGAATTTAAGAATAGATTATTCAAATCTTTTTGTTTTCCTGATTCTTTATCATTCAACTTGAGATTATTCTAATCTTGACTTGATTCTTATGCTCCTTTCAAAAGAGCATACTAGTTTGGGATGGTTGGTTATTTTCTTAACCTTAGCAAGCCAACCAATTTCCTGTGGAAGCAGAACTGGAAACAGCAGATGTCCACCATGCTGATACAAGACCTTACACAGTCACTGTCTTGACAAGTCATGTCATTTTCTCCCTCTTCATAAGTACTTTCTCTGGTGACAAGTTAGTATGGACTACTTGAACCTCAAAACTGGGCCTGTCACCCAAAGCCAAATGAAGGAGCCAGGATGATGTTTCTTTTGGGTCATTTGCAGTGAGACTTTGCTAAGCAGGCTGCCTTAGGTTTCCCTGTGGCAATGCTGATAGATTGATCTCTCCTTCAGAGGGGCACAAATATCATTTTGGTATGATAACTATCTTTCTATTTACAGTTTCTGGCCCCTAAAGAAAAACCAAGTGAAGACACAGCAGCCGCATTTGAAGAAGGTGGTGATGTGGAAGATTTAGTAAGTACTTTTAATATGCACCTGGTGTTCTGTGATTTTGCCTGAGTTATAAATACAGCCACAAAGGCTGATTATCATAGACTTGTTGCTTTGTGTTTTAATTTCCAATACACTAGAAGCTCCCTACACTGTTATTTATTGCCATTATAAATTTAATCAGATAGGTAATTTCATAATGGAAATTCCTGTGTTCCATGGTGTTAGCTATAGTGTTCATTCAGATTAATCCTCTCCTTTGAAGAGCTGAAAAAGAGCTAGGGAGGCTATTCCATTAGTGGCAACATGTTATAATTCACTGAAATTGCTCTTAACCAAAAATAAGTAATACAACATGCAATTTGTGTGGGTTGACAAATAAAAACGGCCTTTAAAAAGGCTACTTCTTAACTGTTCTCAATTAATTTAATGTAAACAAAATAGACTGATAGGCATTTGAGGGTTTCTGGACCCCATTACACCATGTTGTTGATGCCTGGGAAGCTGTGTAAATGTTGGCCTTTGTATCTGTCTTTAGTTTGGAAACTTCCTTCCTTTAAGCTTCACATGACAACTGTCCCACAAAAATGATACACTATGATGTCAACCTTTTTTCGACCCGTTCTCAGTACTAAGATGAGTGGATACTTGGATGTTTAACTCCTAAAATAGTGAGCAGTGAATAAGTGTGCAGGTACATGCATGCCTTCCAATGTGTAGAGTCATTTTCATTAAACCCTCTCTCACCAGAGAAGCAGTGGTATGACATTGGCCTGGTTCCTTTCTAAGTGTGTTGTTCTTGTTTACAGTTGGACATGATATAGGTCGTGGATGTGTGGGGAATCTAAGAGAGCTGCCACCGCTGTGATGCTGGAAGTTCTAACAAAAGAAGTTGGAGGCGGCCATTCAAGGGGAGCCAAAAGCTCTGGAGAAATTCCCAGCAGGTTACCTGGAGGCAGATCACCTAATTCTCTCTGGAATGAATACACACATATATATTACAAGAGATAATTTAGACCCCGTAGAAGTTTATAAAGAGTCATTGTTATTTTCTGGTTGGTGTATTATTTCTTCTGTGGTCTTTACTGATCTTTGTATATTATATACATGCTTTAAAGTTTCTGGAAAGCAGAGCTCTTCTTGACCTAGTATATTGGTGACAGTTGCAGCCCTTGTGATGTGATTAGTGTCTCATCTGAAACCATGGCATGGTTATTGGTGAGTTTCTTAACCCTTTCCAGAGTCCTTTGTCTGATCCTCCAATAGCAGTCACAACTCGATGAGCAAGCAATAGCATTTGCTTCCTCTCAACAAGCAGTTGGGTTAGGAAAACCATGGGTAAGGATGGACTAATTTCTCTGTTTAGTCGAGGCCTTTTAATTACCACGTTACTTTGGCTCTGCATATAGGTGGTTTTCTTTAAGTGGGATGGGAAGGGGAGCACAATTTCCCTTCATACCCCTTTTAAGCAGTGAGTTACGGTGGTGGTCTCATGAAGAAAAGACCTTTTGGCCCAGTCTCTGCTATCTGAGTGAACTTTTAAAAACTTAAAAACTGAGAAATTTACTGCAGTAGGTAGAATTATATCATTTCATTATTCTCTACTTGCAAGTCTCAGAGAGAGAAAGTTGCATTATATCAAAACATTTATGTTAACTTTTTGGTCTTTCCCATTTCTACCTAAGTCAGTTTTCATCTTTCTAGATGATGTCTCCTTTACTAAATAAGAAAATAGCAAAGCCCCTATTCTCTTTTTCTCTTGTCCTCATTCTTTCGCTGAGTTCCAATTCCTCTTTGCTTGGTGTACAAACTTCTTGGTCACCTCTGTTTTCAGCACCCTTAGAAGTGGTCACTAATACACTATTTTGCATATGTAACATTAAAGGTGTAAATGACTCATTTCTCTGTGAATCGCTGCTGATTACTGTCTGCAAAGTACTTCTTCAGTGCTGAGAATTTAACACCCTTATCCATTGGTTGAAAATGGATCTGCAAGATAGAACATCATTGATTCAGCTGAGGAGAGTGCTTTACTTTGGGCTTCTAGGACATCCTCTCAATACTATACACACTTGCATCAAACTTGACATACAGATGCCCATTTAAAGTAACCCCAACAAAGGATGACATATAGTTTCTGGTTGGATAGTTAAAGCCCAAGGATTGTTTGTGTAATGGACAAAACTGAGACATTCTTAGAACCACACAGTGTGGAAACTTTGATCTCTGAAATCTTCATTATTCTCATTAGATCCTCCCAGCAGTAAGAATCAACTCAGTAAGTATGCCTTCATCAGCAACTCCTTTCTTTGGCAGCTTGGGGAATTTCTTCTTGGAAACATCAATCCTTTTGTCATGCCAGGAAAAGTTTAAATCAAGTTAGTCCTTTAGATCTTCTGATACTTTTTGACTTGAATGTAGCAGGATTATTTATTTCCAGATCCATTTCACATAGGCGCAGTGTATGTGCTATGTAGACTTCATCAGAGCATACTGTTTTGAGTAGGAACATCATGTTTTACATGAACACGTCAAAGTCCCATTTCTGCAGAACTCACAGGTGTTCTACTGAGTGTAGCCTTGGAGGACAGAAAGTCCTCATTCCGCCATGGGCTGCTCCTCAGAATCCCAGCAGTCCTACAAATGATAGGCTTGTCTGTGATTGCAAGTCACTGACTATGGTCCTTGTCACCTTTTTCTGTGTCACTAAAATTTATTGACTTAAAGAAGAGTCATCCTCTTTGTGACCCCTTTTCCCCCCGTCAAAACTCAAATGACCTTATGCATTTCCAAACGCCCCCTTGACGTTATGTGCTGCTCCTCATTAAGTACCACTATTTTAAATGTTGGATTTTAATCCTTTGCCAGTTAATTTACATACAAGATTTGGAATCTTGTAAAACTCTTTGAAAAATCGTGTTAGATTAGGCAGTTTTTTTTTTTAAACCAAGTCCAGGATGGCTTTGAAAATAAATGGACACAGATCTATACCTGTTTTGATTATGTGTACTGCTAATGACGGACTTTGCAGTTTCTTTTGATTCAGGTAATGTATGTTCTGTTTGGTCCTCTATCTCCCATGGGCGTCATTTCATATTGTCTCCTGCCTTCCTCCAGATAGTCTAAGTTCAGGACACAAGCTTGTGGCCCATGCAGAGTAGATGCCATGAGGGGTCACAGCATGAGTACGGGAGGAAACACTGGGCTAACCCAGATCCCATACTTGAGTACTGCCTCTGCTGCTTGCTGCATGGCTTCTGTCAAGGTGTTAAACCTGTGACCTGCCTCACAGGCTTATTAAGAGCATGCCCATAGAAGTTCTCTGTAAACCCTAAAATGCCTTCCACAAATCAGGTGGTTTCATAAAAACTCCGAATAGAGGGCCTGGGTGTAACAATTTTTTTTTGAAACAGTCTCACTCCGTCACCGAGGCTGCAGTACAGTGGCACTCTCTCAGCTCATTGCAACCTCTGCTGACCAGGTTCAAGCAATTCTACCCCAGCCTCCTGAGTAGCTGGGATTACAGGCATGTAATGGGATTACATGTAATGGGATTAGCCACGCCTGCCTAATTTTTGTATTTTTAGTAGAGAGGATTTTGCCATCCCTGCTTAGATAGTGTTGGCTTTCTGCAATCATTTTGGAAAGGAAAGAAATGTTCCTTCGTTTAAACATAACCCAGGACAAGACTTCCTTTCAAGAGGCATAATGGCATAGTGCTTCAAAGAGCCATCTGGATGTTAGATACTTTTAGCTTTATTAAATCCATGTGTCAACAGCATTTAACAGTTACGTAGCCTTCGCAAGTCCCTTAACCTTTGTAAGCAACAAAATTAATCACTCACATTGTATCTGTGGTCGGGATTGCCCAGGAGAAGATATGGCCTTCTCAGCCAAAGGGAACTCAGGAGCTGCTTAAATATGGGAATAGTTGCTGCTTGGAGTGTTGAGAAAGCAGCTCCAGACCCAGGCCCTATCCACAGCCTCCCATTTTACATTTCCCAGGTCCCCCCACCTTTGCACTGCAGCTTGTGTGGGTAAGGATACTGGCAGACTTGGAATGGGGGTCTTAGTATGGGTAAGTCTGAATTTCTCTCAGCCCCTCCCTGTTACCTTTCAGTATGCTGGGAATTATAACAGCCCTCACAGGGTGGTTGTGAAGATTAATGAGCACATACTGCTAACAGCATATATTAATAGCTTGGCCAAATAGGATGAAAACTAAAATTTATTTTGCAGCAGAATTCCCCTTAGGAACAGATCCGGTTTGTTGGGTAAATACTTTGATGAACTACTTGAGGGATTGCAGTGGCACCAAGATGGGAGAGGGAAGATGGCACCCTGGGGGAACTTGGTGGTAGGGGAGGTGTTCTGACTGGTTACTGGTTTTGATGCTGATAAAGATCTTTAAATAAGGGCAGAGTTTTAGAGATGGAGGTGGGTGAAGACAACACCGATGGGGAGCTGCAGGGGAGGGCAGCTGCAGTGGATTGGGGAAGCACAAATGTCCATGGGCGTCCTAGTCTTGTTACCCTGTGTGGGTTGAGTGAATTTTCATCTCCCTACTGAGGATTCAGTGCAACATCTATTTCACTAATGTGCTTGGAGTTGGCATTTTTAGGGGATGCATATAAGTGCTATGAACTGTGACCTGTTTCAAGGAGGGTAAGGGTGAAAACAAGCTACCCAGAGAGAGACTGGTCATCTCTGGGTTATGCGTATGACTTGCTGTTTAAACCTGAGATCAATCAAATGTAGGTGATAGCAAACAATGCTTCTTCTTATGTTGAACCTCCGTGCCTCCAGTGTGGCCAAAATCAAGCCTCTGTGTAATTCCCCATTCAGAAATAAGAACAAAAACGAACTCCATTCTTGAAAATAACTGCAGATAACAGCTTGGCCAGGAAAGCACAAAAGGTAGCATGTGTGGTGAGATACTTGTCACTGCTCAAAATTTTAAAATTGCATTCCAAGCTGTTGGATTTGAGTTTGATTAAGTGAGGCCAAACTGGGGCAAGATCAATCACATCGTCAAAGGATTACACACATACTACTCCATGTGGCCACATCGCTTTTATTGTTTGTTTCAGGGATGCTGTGTCTGTTACTAGGATTAAGACTCTCCATGCTTGGCTGAGGGATCTCCTCTCGAAATTTTGAAAACAGGAAACGGATTTCTCTCTCCCTTCTCTGGTAATCTTCCTACTTGTGTTACAACTAGTCCTGCTCAGAGGCAGAGGGTGAATCCCTGGCAGAGCTTAACAATCTTATGTATTATATGCATGACTTTTCTCTGTCTCTTCCATAGTAAGAATTCTAGGCTAAAAAATATGTTTCTTTTCTTATCAGTTTGTGTTGACAGAAATTGGCAGATGGTAGGGGTAAAAAGAAGTTTTAGGGCATTTCTGAAGCCAGATAGTAAAATACCCCAGCCCCACCTGGGAACGTCTGATAGGAGCTGAAAAAAGAAAGAACCGCAGCAGGTCTCCTGAGTCCATCGTGTCATTTCTGTAGCTTTAACAACACTCAAGAATCATCTTTATCAACACTGAGTTCCTGTCGCTTGTGTCCTGAAGGAGAGCAATAGAATAGAATGTGCTCACCTCTGAGAATAAGTCTACCTTGTACCAGCAAAAACTGAGGAATGAGACCCATGCAAAGTGATAATAGAAACATAACAATCCGCTCCTGATGTTCTTTTGTGGAAAGAGGGGAGAAATAATCCCAAACCATTGTATCAAATGGGCAGAAGTGAGATGGGCACAGTCTCTCCTGAGGGAGAACTCTCCACTTGCAGTACATCCAAAGCTGATGAGCGGCATGGCACTTTGAAGAGCCTTCACTCACTATGGAAATTCAAACTGCTTTAGTAACCTCATAGACTTCACTTTTACCATATATATGGTAACTGGTATGTTCGTTTGAAATTTAAAATCAGTTCATTTAACACTCCCAATGGAGTAAGCCATGCTAACTTTTTAAAATAACAAATCTGTAAGTCTGGAAAAGGAGAGAGGAAACTATTCTTATGGGTTATAGCCTGCCTGGCGGCCATCTTGTAAGCTGGGAAGCACAGCCTCCTCCCACAGAAGCCCAGAGACAGGCACTTCAAAGGAGGAGGGGTTGGGTTAGGAGCTTATGCTGAGCAAGCTGGCTAAGCATACATACTCAGTAGGTTACAGGAGGAGTTGTGAGTGTTCATGAAGGTGGTCCTGAGGCATGCATGTTAAACAAGCATGTTGCATATGACCCGTGTTCATCTACAGGGAAGACTTGACATTTAATATTACAGTCAGGCTCAGTACATCAAAAGGTTTTTCAGGACAAGAAGGCACTCAAGTTTGCAGTCGCTGTAAACCCTCTAGAACCAGTCCATGGTCAGTGGGCTTAACAGGAGAAAGTTACTGAAATCACTCTCGTCCAGTCATAGCTGTAGTTAAAGCTGGTGGGGTTCAGTTAGCAATCTGGTGGGGCTGCAAGTGTTTTGGTATTGTTTAGCATGAGGCCACTGCTTGTTTAGCTGCTAGAGAAAAAGAGAAACCTTGTAGCAGTTAGAATATAGTTTCTTCTTTAAGCATGGGGTGCATAACTTAACCCTTGCCTGGCATGGCATTAGGTTAGTTTATTCTTTAAGCATAGGAGCGCATGACTTATCCTCTCCTGGCATGGCATTAGTTCCGGTCTATAATTTGTTATGTTGTTGCCACAAAGAATCTGTTCTGTCAGTCTTAGGATCTCTATTTTAACTTTAATGCTGGTCAGTTGTCTATAAACCAAAAAAGGGAGGGGAATATAATGAGGTATGTCTAACCTCCCTGGCTGGGAACTCCGTCTTTTTTTTTTTTTTCTCTGTTTTTTGTTTGTTTGAGACAGAGTTTCACTCTGTTACCAGGCTCAAGTGCAGCAGCACAATCTTGGCTCACTGCAACCTCTGCCTTCTGGGTTCAAGCAATTCTCTTGCCTCAGCCTCCCAGGGAGCTGGGACTATAGGCATGCCACCATATCCAGCTAAGTTTTGTATTTTTAGTAGAGACGGTGTGTTTCACCATGTTGGCCAGGATGGTCTCGATCCCTTGACCTTGTGATTTACCTGCCTCACCTTCTCAAAGTGCTAGGATTACAAACGTGAACCACCATGCTCGACTGGGAACTCCATTTTTAAGAATTTTCTGGGTGTCCCCTTGGCCAAGAAAGGGGTTCCATTCAATCTTTGGGAGAAGTCTTATGATTTTATTAGTTTACATTCTTCCCTTTTAGCCAAGATGTGCCAGAGACATTGATGACCAAACATTTATTTTGTGTCATATCACTGCCAGGGTGGTGTGGTTACCTGCCCCAGGCTCATTCTGTTCTTTGGTGGGATCCTTATGGCCAGGGACTTATACAGCTAATTAAACATTCTAGGCCAGATAAGGATGGAGGTGAAGAGGCACTCATTAACGCTTAAAAACCTTTTGAGCAACATAAGAACCAAAAAGCAAGGGTACAAAAGTGACTTGTCTATAAGTTCTATGTGCTCAGCCATCAGCTGTTTAGTAATCTGTATGCCCATCTTTAATTTGGAAGGTCTAAATTAATTTTATCCCTTGAAACTGGCCCTTACAATCTCATGTGCCCGCCTCTTCTGTGATAGTCCCTGGGCCTCCTGGGAGGGTATTTGATCTTGTATTGCTTTATTTAGCAGCAGTGCCTTGGCAATGGAAAGCAGATTGGCCTGGGGGATTGAATAGTTTTCACATTTTAGAGGTGTTAGGTAGAGAGAAAGGTTATCTTTATTGTTTTACCCAATTTCTGTAAGCCGTAACAAGTTTAAAAAAAAAAAAGGTTTTATTGACTCTGAAAAACAAAACATGAGGAATTAGTAATTTTTATTTGATTTTGAGGACATTTGTCAAAGATGTTCAGAGGTTCAAAGCATTTGATCAAAATGGAATTACAGGTCATTGGAATAGTTATTTATTTGACTAAGTAATAATCAAAAGACTTTAAACAATATAGAAAGTCACATGGATGTAAAAATCTTAACCCTTTTAAAGCTCAGTTTTCCTAAGTAATCAAAAATCTGATAAAGAAAACATGGGAATTATCTTGATAAAATGTAAAATCTTTGGTTCTTATGCCAGTTGCCAAAAAGGCAAAGAAAAACCTTCTACAGTGTGGTTGCTTCTCCTATGAGAAGCCCATTTAGATGACTTAGAAGTCAAACTGGAAAAAGTTACTTGAATTAATCAGATACAGGACGAGTGTGTCTGGGGTCATGAATGAACATTTTATTATAGAGGAAACAGGAAACTAGAAAACTGTACCTCGAGAGGCAGAATACATGACTCAGTAACAGCATGGGAAGTTTTGTGGTTACATGGAACAATTCAGACATCAGGAAAAGCCAAGATTACAGAATCAAGTTATACTGTAGGAAAATATTGCTTTTCTAGACCCTGAAGATAAAACATTTTAGCATCAGGCCACAATAGCAGTTAGAACTAGAGGAAAAACGTTACAGGAGCTGGCCAAACAGTTGAAGGGGAAAGTTATCATCTCAGGCCTTCCCAAGGAAGAAAAAAACAAAGTAGTAAGACACAGCAAAAGTTGAACTTCCAAGATAAGAATCTGAGAAGTTTTCAACAAGAAACAGGTTTAGAATTAAACATCAAGGCATCTTTTAATTGTATTAAGAGTAAATCAATATTTTAAGACAACTTTGTTTTAAAATAAGGGGCCAAAATTTAGACTTATAAATAATTTTAATGATAGCCAACTTAAACCCACACAAAATGTTTTCATAAATATCCTTTCACAAACCTTATCACACAGACCATCTATGACATGCTTATGCTTTCTGATTTGTACTAAATTTCACCTTCCCTTAATAACCAGTCATTTTACTTTAGGACAAAAATTTACCATGCAAAATCCTCTCATATATGAAATTATTCTCTTTTTAACCTTCCTTACCAAGTATATATCTTCATATCTGTAACTTTTCACATCTCTCCTACTTACTGGTTTTCTGCCTTCTTTCATAAATATCCTTTAAATGACATGCAAATTAAAATTATTCTTTTTCTCAATAAGAATAAATTTATTTGGCACATTTTATATATAGAATTCTATATTCACTAAAATTCTTATTCTTAGTAACCTTAAATTTTAGTGGAAACCTAAGAAGCAAGAAGTATTGAATTGTCTGTTCTCTGTCAGCACTTTACAGATGAGAATCACTCCACAATTTTTAGAAATGTGTTTCTGGCCAGGGTTGGTGGCTCATGCCTGTAATCCCAGCACTTTGGGAGGCTGAGTTTATGTTCCTTCCTTTTATCCCATATCATTGCCGGAATGGTGTGGCTACCTGCCCCAGCCTCATTCTGTTCTTTGGTGGGATCCTTATGGTCCCTTGAGCCAATTAAATATTCTAGACCAGATGAAGATGGAGGTGAACAGGTGCTCATTAACCCTTAAAAACCTTTTGCGCAACACAAGAACCAAAAAGCAAGTTTACAAAAGTGAATTGTCTGTAAGTTCTATGTGATGAGTCATCAGCTGTTTAGTAATCTGTATGCTCTGTTAACCATTTTTGTAGTCTGTGAATATCAAATGTTCACTTAAGAAAGAACCTTAGTGTTAAATACGTGGATATTTTTGCCAATAACTCAGAAGACTTAGCTGTTTTCATTGAACCGACAATATTACTCTTATTTGCCAAACGCATGCGCGCGCACACACACACACACACACACACACACACACAAAGAGCATTCTCTTTTTGGCTGGGTTTATAGTCTTATAACCTTTTGTGCCAAACCCTGACACCTTAAAACATCTAGCAGAGGCAAATATAATTAGTAAACCCAGACCAAAAAATGAAATGTATGCTGACTATTCTGCTATTTTTATTTTACCAATAATTTTTAAACCATTTTTATTTACCAGATTACTAAGTTTACATGAATCTAACAAGTATTTGGACTTACTTAGTTTATGAGTATAATTTACTTACGAGCCAGTTTGGTACCATGCTAGATACAACACATCATAATATATGTACATATATAAACATTTAAACACATACACACGAAGATCTTACAGCTTTTACCTTGGAACCTTAGCCATGAGATAGTAACATAAACTCACCTCTTTACAAAGGACAGCTGGATCCAAATTATGTCTGACAAAATTGGGATCTGTTCACGTGGCTAAGCTTTATTTGTCCCAGTAGGTAATCCAATGAAGGCTGTGGACCAAAATCTTGGGAAAAGTAGTTTTCATGGCAGCTTTATTTTTAAAAACCTTTTGTCCTTTTTTTGTCCCTTGCAATGTCAAATGAGTTTTCAGTGTTTACATTTTAGCTACAACTGGCTGAACTGTATAAGAACAAATCTCCAAGTAGCCTTGAATTAGTAGTATCATAAACAGTGAGTTTTATCTTAACAGCAGTACCTTAATAACAGCAAATTCAAAGCAGGCCGAAAAGAAAAAAGAAATAGATAGCTTTAGAAAACTGCATTTTAGTTGCAGATTGGGCATTTGAGTTCTGAATTTTCCTTGCTGTAATTTGCCGTTCAGTTTAAAAATGTGCACAGGAACGGGCCGTAATATGTAGCCAGCTGAAGTCCTAGAAAACATGGCATGCCTTTGAACTTCTGCAGGAGTCCTGCCCCTAGTGGGTAAGTTACCCATTTCATTGACCCTCTGAAGACATCTCTTCCAGTGCCCTTAGTGTGCACATCCCCACATACCTTATGGATCAACTGAGTTCAACCTGAATGCCTCTCCATTAGCCCGGAGCCCAAAAAGGCATTTTCTCCAGGGTCCTTGAATGGAGGGAATCAGAAAGGCCTCCCCCAAACCCAAGACCAGGGAGGATGTTCCCTCTGCGGTCCATGGATGGAGGGAACCAGAAAGGACTGAGAAGAAACTAGGAATACCCTCCCAAACCCAAGGCCAGCAGGAAGGTCGTCTCCGGGGTTCCACAGATGGAGGGGGCCTATGAGAAGAAATCAAGTCTGCAACCTAAAAGTGGTAGATCTTGGATTCTGATAGCACTTACCCAGATCCTTTTCCCAGCATGATCAGGAACAACTGGACTTTTTCAAAGGGACTTTGGCTGTACCTAGTGTCCTGGGTGACACAGGAAAAGGAATTCAGGGGCTGCTTCAGAATCCCATCTTTGTCTACCAGATGCTAAAAAAAAAATCATAAGATAAAAGTTTAGAAAAATGGAGACTTTATTTCTTAAGGGTAACAGCCTGCTCGGTGGCCATCCTGCAGGCCAGGAAGCACAGCCTCCTCCAGCAGAAGCCCAGAGACAGGCTCTTCAGAGGAGGAAGGGTTGGGTTAGGAGCTTATGCTGAACAAGCTGGCTAAGCGTACATACTCAGTAGGTTACAGGAGGAGCTGTAATTGTTCATGAAGGTGGTCCTGAGGCATGCGTGTTAAACAAGCATGTTGCATATGACCCATGTTCATCCCACAGGGAAGACTTGACATTTAATATTACAGTCAGGCCCAGTACATCAAAAGGTCTTTTCAGGACATGAAGGACTCAAGTATGCAATCTCTGTAAACCCTCTAGAACCAGTCCATGGTTGCTGGTCTTCTTATCAGGAGAAAGTTACTGAAATCACTGTTGTCCAATCAAAGCTGTAGTTATGGCTGGCGGAGTTCAGTTAGCATCTGGTGGAGCTTCAAGTGTTATGTTTATTTAGAGGCCAGTGCTTTTTTAGCTGCTAGAGAAAAAGAAAAACCTTGTGGCAGTTAGAACATAGTTTATTCTTTAAGTGTTGGGGTGCCTTAACCCTCACCTGACATGGCCTTACATCCTGTTTATAATGTGGTATCTTGTTGCCACAAAGAGCATGTTTGTTCAGTCTTGTGACCTCTATTTTGACATGAATGCTGGTCAGTTGTGTCTAAACCATAAAAGGGAGGAGAGTATAACGAGGTGTGTCTGACTTCCTGTCTTGTCATGGCTGGGAACTCAGTTTCTAAGATTTTTCTGGGGTCCTCTTGGCCAAGATAGTTTCTATTCAGTTGGTGGAGAGGGCTTAGGATTTTTTTAGTTTGCAGCCTGTATCAGTACATTTCAATTGCCCTCCCAGCCCTCCTGATCCTCCTGTCTTTCCTCACATCCTATCATTGCCAGAGATTTTACAGAGGTAGAGCTGGATCATTTCCTGCCATCTCTTTTAACACACAGGCCTCCCAGATCTTTCTAACCCAGGACCTACTTGGAAAGGCATGTTGGGTCCCTTCCACAGCCTTTAAGCTCTCCCTACAGCAGAATTTAGGTGAGTGCTTTGAGGACATGAAGCTATTCCTCCCACCACCAGTAGCCTTGGGCTGTCCCACGCTTGCCAACTGTGGAGCTGGAGAGGGAGGGAGGAGTACAGACGTGGAATTTTAATTCTGTAATTCAGGGCTTCAGCTATGTACAACATCCATGCTGTTTGATGATTCCACAACTCCTTTTCCATCTCTCCCAGAAGCCTGCTTTTTAATGCCCACTCAATATTATCAGAGTCCAGCCTGGAAGCAAACTGCCTCTCTTTCAAAACCAGCCTCTACTATATCCCGGCCTTGTGACCTCAGCCAAGTTGCTTGACCATCTCAGTCTCAGTTTCTGCAACTGTCCAACAGGGTTTATGTTAACCTAACGTCCAAGGCTGTAAGGATTAAATGAGCATGAACCACATAAAATGTATGGCATATAGTAAGTGTATAGTAAATATTTCCATTATCAGTTCCTTCAATTCTATTTTACTGCCTTCTCTACACAGCCTCTGCCTGGCTTTAAAATGTCCTGCTCTGCTTTTTATGAATTGATACCCCCAACCCTATGTGGATTAGCAAAGTAATGACACTCAGAGACAGCTCCATCTTCGTCCTTAACTGGCTCTGTGATCCAGTGTGCGTCACTCACACAGCCTGTTTTCTCCTACAAAACAGCTGCCTATCAGAGGATGCTGAGGGCATAGGAGGAATGGGAAGCCCACTAAGAGAAGAGTACTCAAAAACAGTTTGAGTTCTAGACGGGAGGAGCTGTGTGTGTGCATGTTTGTTTGTGTTTTGGGTCTTGGAACCTCAGCAGGTCAGTCACACTGCAGTGTGTCACTTCATCTGGCTCCTTTGTTTTCCCTTCCCCTCTTTCCAAATCCCTGGGCCCTGGATTCTCCAGCAGTGTCAGGGTTAGATGCCTTTCATGGGCCACTTTCATTAATGTCCTGATAGAGGCTTCATCACCCTCAGAAACTGCCTTCCACCCACTGGCAAAGGGAGACAGGAGAAATACACAATTCTAATTAATAGTCCAAGCAGAGAGGACACTCAGAATTTCAGGACTGAAGGGTGTGTGTGTGCGATGGTAAATGGGCAAAAATAATCCCTTGGTTTCCCATGCATAATGCATGGGCACACATAGATTCAAACCTCTCACACACACATACACATATACACTCTCGTTCCACACACAAGTCATAATCCCGGTGCCCAGCACACATGCACACATTCCCCTCCTAGGCCATTGTATTGGTTTCCTAGGGCATCTTCTTATAAGGATACCAGTCGTATGAGGCGCCCACCACACTCATCTGAACTTATCAACCAATTATATTAGAAAAGAACATATTTCCGAATAAGGTCACATCCAGAAGTACTGAAGGTTAGGACTTCAACAAAGCTTTTGGGGGCATCATAATTCAACCTATAACAGCCACTGAGATTATTGTGTCTCCAGAGAATAAATGTGTGGAGTTAAAAGGAAGATACAGGTGGTACAAGGGGTGGGAAGGCAGGGGTAAAGGGGAGGGAGGAGATTGAACTGACACACACACAGATGCATGAGCAGGACTTTGGGGAGTATGTTTTATATCTGCCAGATACCTAGAACAGCACCTGAAATACGGGACTCAATCATTTTAGTACCCTTCCTTCTGTAAAAGTGTGTGTGTACATGTGTGCTGGATGTTCTTACTGTGTTAGGTGATCAACATTTGTCCATGTTCTATAGGTGGAAAGGGTCAGACTACTAAATTGTGAAGACATAATCTGCATTTATTGAGAATGTGAATATGAAACAAGCTGCAAGTGTTCTGTAAATGTTCGCTGTTATTAGATATTATGTGTCTCTGTGTCCTTTTATTCACGAATTCTTGTGTGTTATGAAGAAGGAGTCCATGTAGTCAGTGTCTTACCCGGTATAGGGTAAATGCACCTGACAGCAGTAACTTAAGCACACCCTTCCAATGACCCTGTATGGCAGATGCACCTGAATGGTGTTTCGAGCTAGGAAATCTGAGAGAGGCCAATCAGAGATCTGTTTCTTATCTATAATAAACACCTGAGCCCCTGACCCATGCCATGAAACCCAGGCTGTGGAGAGGATTGAGGCCTTAAGTGTTGAGGGTGGGGTGGTAAGTGAGAGCTGCCAGGTGTCGGTCATTAAGGAGAGGGGGTTAAATGAAAATGGTGTATAAACTGCATGATGTTTGCAAGTGGTTGTGGTTTTCCTGCCCAGCCTGCCACCACTGGGCCGTGTGGATATGTTGTCCAGCCCAACTCCACTGGACCATTTCTGTATGTAAGGTGGTTCTATCCAGCCCGCCACCACTGAACTCTCTGTATGTAAGCCCCCAATAAAACCCCACATCTCTTTTGCTGGCTCTGGGTCTCTTCTTTGGCCTCTTGAACCTTGTGCCTTCTCTATTGAGGTTAATAGGGGTTCAGCACAACACTGGGTCCCAGACATGTGGCCTTGTCCTTTAATGTTTGTCCTCATGGGCATTATGTGGGCTACAGGGATCTTATCCAACACCAAGCCTAGCAGCAAGAGATGCCTCTCTATTGATGTTCCAGCTGCCCTCACAAGCAGGTATGTGCCTACTCGTTCTCTATAAAATTCTATTTAATAAATACGTATCGAACACCTGCTATATCTAAACCTCTCCTGGGCATTCTGGAAGATTAGAGTTTGAAGAACACATCATTCGTTGTCCTCCAGAAGTTCATGGTCCAGTAGGGACAGAAGGTCACAAACAGCCAGAATCTACAAGGTAAGAAGGGCTATAAAAGAGAGCTAAGGGTTTCAGAGCCACTGACAAGAGATTTCATTTTAGTCTTGGTGACAGGGGATGCTTTCCAGAGTTGGTGGCATTTAAGATGAACCATGAATGGAGCAAGAATTTAATGGAGAGAAAAGGGGCAGGGTGTTCAAATAGAGGACACAGCAGAGTTCAGACTAGGTGCAGGAAAGGGTAAGTGGTTTGGTTTGCTGGGAGGTAAGGTGCGTGATGGAAAATGGTGAGCAGTTAGATGACAAAGATAAGTTCAGGCAGTTATCATGGGAAAAGCCCTGTTTTTGAAGAAAGAAGTACAATCAGATGGGCACTTCAGCAGCGCCATTGTGACAGCAATGTGCAGATAGGATGGAGAGGTTCTGAAGAGGCAGGATGCAAGAACAATTCAGAGGCGGTTGGAATCACTTGGGAAAGAGAATGAGGGACAAGCCAGAGCAGCCCCAAGAGAGTGGAGAGCCCTGTCCTGAGGTTCTGGGGAAAAGGTGCCCGGTATCAACGGCATGTTCCCATAGGTTCCCTCAGCTCACTTGTCAGGCTGGGTCAGCTTGTCCCCCACTCCACCCTGGCTCTCCCTTCTCCTCTCAGAGCAAGCCACCTGCCCTACTCACTGCTCCACCGTGACACACCTGTCCTGCCTCAGCCTGTCCCCCTCTGATCTTTTCCCCCTTTTCTGGAAAGTGCTTGCAATTTGCCACCTCCTGTTCTTTGCAGCCTCCTTCTGCAAAGCTCTCACTTTTTGTCATCTTTGCCTGTGTGCCCTATGGAGGAGGAAAACAAAGTAAGCGCTGTCTTCCCAGGGCTGCAGGCATGCTGGCCTCCACCTTCATGCACTCAAGGAGCACTGACTGAGCATCCTGCCACTGTGCTGTCCTCAGAACCCATGCTTTGTGAGAAGTGGGTAAGCATCACAGAAGCTGGCCATGGGAAGACTCGTGCAGGGCTGCAGACCTGCCCCTGATGTAATCTTTGCTGCACATTCACCTCACCTGAGGAGCTGTGAAAACGCCCAGCGCCCAAGTCACAGGCCCTGCTAATTAAATCAGAATGTAGGAGCCAGGCAACAATAAATAGTGTTGAAATAGCCCCAGCTGATTCCAGTGTACAGCCAAGTTTGGGAACTGTGTCCTGGTGTTTCCCTCCTACTCTTGCTAATATGTGGCTCTAAATATCTGTGTGGAGTGAGACTGGCAGAAAGGCGGCCTGGTTGTTCCTCCCTGTGTAGCTTGGAGGCAGTTGGACTCTATACAGTTCAGGGCTTGAGAGGACAAGGCAGAAATTCTTCCTTTAGACTCTCCCTTGAACGTGAACTCTTTAGCCATCTAAAAGGTGTGAGTCAGTCAATGTCCCGCAGGGATGACCCCAATGTCCCACCTGCCCTCTCCTCTCTTAGCTATTCTTGGGCAATGCTCCTGCAGGCTGACTCCTCCCACTTTTGTCTCTGAGTCATTTCCTCTTCTCTTCATGGTATGAAAAAGCACAATCACCTACCAGAAGCACAAAAGCCTGCTAGGGTATGCACCTGAGTTAATTCAAGGTCCTACTTAATCCAAGACTTCTACATCTTCATTCCTATGATTATGAGTCTCATATGACAAGCCCAGCCAGACGAGGAATGCTGCTCACTTTCTTCCTGGTGATAACATGGGGAAATCATGCTAACTCCAATAAGAGGTAGTTTTAGGGATACAGAAAAAGAGAAGGACTGGCTAAAACGTGATAGTATAAAAGGTCATTTCTAGGAGGTTCCAAAGACTGCAAAGCTCCCTCCCTTCACTCATTGTTCTAAAAATACACCTGTCTCACTCTCATAGCTCAAGGCTCTGGTCCTTGTTAAAATGAAGATGCTCCTTGGCTGAGTGTGGGGGCTAACGCCTGTAATCCCAGAACTTTGGGTGGCCGAGGCAGGCAGATTGCTTGAGCCCAGAAGTTTGAGACCAGCCTTGGCAACATAGCAAAACCTCATCTCTACAAAAAAAAATAAAAAAATTAACTAGGTGTGTAGGGTGCACACCTGTTGTCCCAGCTACTTAGGAGGCTGAGGTGGGAGGATCACTTGAGCCCTGGAGGTCAAGGCTGCAGTGAGCTGAGATCGTACCACTGCATTCCAGCCTGGTTGACAGGGGGAGAGGCTATCTTAAAAAAGAAAAGAAGAGGATGCATGCTCCTAATAAGAGTAGTAGTTTAACTGTGATCAGCTATTTGTATCTTGGGGTGAATGATGAATCTGGATTAAGTTTTGTTTCAGGAGGGAAGAGCATGGGGACTGAGATGGGCAGAAGAGATGATATAGAAACAGACACAGAGTTTGTGTAGACCAAAGGCAAACCTGACAGCTTTCCTGGGTTGTGAGGGCACAAAGAAGTACCTAATCACTTCCTGTGGCTTCATTCCAGTGAGACATCCATGCTGGAACTCACTGTGAAGTTCCAGGAGCCGTGGACGGCACAGAAGAGATAGAAGGGTGGTGCCTCTCCTGTCTTTCCAGAGGTGGCAGAGTTTATTACCAGAGTCTGAGTCCTTCTTCCCCTTCTGTGTTCTCACTATAGAGATAAGTAAACCATGATCATAGCCAGTGGGGGACCAAAATCAGAACCTTATTTATGGCCAGGAAATCTAACTTTTCCCAAAATGCAGGGCTTCTGGTTCTATGGACTGAAGAGCACTGCTTGGGCCTGAGACTTTACCTAGCAGCTTTACAGCTCACTGGCAGAACACAGAGAGGTGATGGGAACATCTCTGTATCAAGACTGTGATGGTTGGTTATATACCACCTTGACTGGGCAAAGTGATGTCCAGATAGCTGTAAAACTTTCTCAGAGGAGAGATCCAAGATGGCCACGTAGCAGTGGCTCGGGATTGTGGCTCCCGGTGAGGGCGCAGAGAGCGAGTGGACGCTGCAATTGCAGACGAATATTTGATGCCCACGGACTGGGAGATTCCCGGCGAAGGAGCCACACGGGTCGCCAGCGCGACTCTTTTGGCGCTTCTCGGTGCAGAGTGTGCGGGACTGG